>JAQGAM010000616.1:0-11877 GCA_034697665.1 Nanhermannia comitalis
ATGAATATTGAAATTCCTTAAACTTTTTGGTCATTTTTCATACAAATGATAAATAAAAATAACGTTTAGATCAAAATAGAGTTTAGTGAAAAAGTGTTTAATTTAAGCGCAAAATTTAATTTTATAAAATTGTATATTACTAGTCATTATCTATAACCGGTCAGATATTTATTATATACGATTTTGACACCTCTAGTTATTACCTATACTCTGCCTATACTTAAATTAAATATATTAAACATATGATTTTCAAATAGTCACTGTTGCCATAAAGAAATATACAAATGTGTCTAATTTTTAATATTAATTATTATGAACATTTTCAAAGCAAGAGAACAACCTTTAGCTTAAATGAGTAAAAATATTATAGAATTTTCGTTGAGCTGAACACGAGTGCGCTATTGCGAGAGTCAAGTGTATTGCATATTAAAAATGATTTTTTTATAGAACAGTTTTTTATTTAAGCATAATTAATACCTTATAATAAGCAAACATATAATTGACTCTTCAACACTTAGACAGAATCGTACTTATCGTATATTTGCTTAAAATAAACTCTAATTTTGTTTAATACAAAGTCTCTCAAATCATGAATTTTGCTGACTTGGCGTTTGGGAAACGCCGGTACCCGAGCGTGATCGCGAGCTTCAGATTTTCATTCACGATCGTGAGCGCCAGCATTGAGCGTAAAAATTGCCACCAGTCTAATATAGTTGTGATGTGTATAAAATACATTGACAACTAGTATATGTCAAATTTTTTATAGCTTCAATTTATTTAATATTTTATAATTGTTTCATATAAAATCTATACAGTATTATAATATTTTGATTAAAAGATATATCAATATCTGAATATATGATATATGTGATTCTGAATTCAAATTACAGAGTATATACTGTACAAATTGAGTACAGAAGTATACTTTATGTGCACTTGAAGTGTGCCTCTTATTGTCATTTAATATACAATATCTAGTACTCAAAGAAAAACCATATATACTCCTCTTTTATCATTACTTAATTCAGTACTTCAGTATGCAATTCATTAATTCTTTCTATCAGTTTTGTTATCATATATTATCTTGACTTTTAAATGTATAGATTTTGACTTAAAGAAGAATCAGAAACGTGACACTTTAGCTTTTCATATTACATAAACCTCTAACTGTTGAGAGTTATTGTGAAGCACTTCATTTGAAAGAGCAATCATTACCATAAAGAGTGAACAGTATCACCAAATAAAGGTGAACCCATTTCATGAAATAAGAGATACAGGTATATAGTCATAAAAAAAATTACTTTTGTTGAAGCTCATACGTTTGAGGATACGTTTTACTTAAGAATTTTCTACTTTATCATTATTAAAAGAGACAAAAATAAATTTTGAGGGAAAGCTTAATAAGAATTAAGTCGTAGAGTAATGTAATGTTAATCTACAGCATCAGTACAGCATAAACCTTAACGAAATGCCCTAAAATTGTTATTATGACACAATTTTATCAAAGAGAAAACAAAAGATAAATTTTATAAAAGATAAGGTTAGGAAATATAGTAGTACAGTATAGTACTTAAAGTCAATTGAGTTCAAAGCTGTTGCACCAATAGATATGTTGGAACTTAAGCCTTAAGTATAAAATAATTACGACCAGAATATAAGTTAGTCATAACGAGAGACTCCAAAAAAGGATTTTCCCTATTTTTATCCATGTCCCAAAATGACCGCAAATAGGCTTCATTACACCCAATTAGTCGGTATATGTCAGAAATAAGCATTTTGAAAGTCCCTATATTTCTCAATTTTTATGTTTTAGCCCTATTTTCACTATTTTTATGTTTAAGACTCTAATTTTCTATATTTAGGCATAAAATCTAGTTTTAAATAAAAGCACTCAAGTTAGGGATGATACACATAGTACGTACGCAGTCATGGGGAAGGGAGTCAAACTAATTTTTAAAATGCGTACGCGTACAAAGAGATAACATAGACACATATGCTAACAGGGAGGGAGAAGGGGGTCTGAAAGCAGCCCAAAACTGCATACGTACTATGCGTATCACCCCTTATGAGATTTTTCCAGTGAAATATGGATTGGATTAAATTTGAAACAAATGTCAAAAGAGATAAAGACTTTCATCTATCAATGTGCTATCATTTCATGCAACGTGTTTTAAAAATTTCAATATTTACACTAAAATGTATGCCTTGATCTCCCTTTGATTTTTAAGGTAAAAATTGAAAAATAATATCTTTGATTGTAAGATCTTCTCAACTTACAATTCTATTGTAACAGATAGAATAACCAATTTACTGGAAACTAATGTAGAAAATTTGTTAATTATTTTCTATAATTCTAATCTATGATATTATTAAAATACAATAAATTATCATTTTTCTATTAAGAAAATCAATATTGAAATTTTTAAAAAAAACATTTTTATTTTCCCTATTTTGACTATTTTTACCCAATTTTGACGACTTTTTGTGCCTATTTTTTCCTATTTGGGCAGTTTCTAAGTGCCTATTCTGGAGTCTCTAGTTATACTGGAGTCGGTGTCGTTAGTGGTCGTAAAATATCAATAATTTGAAAATAAGATCAGAAATAAATTATTGAAATCATTCCCTTTATTCTACACTATTGTCATGTTTAATGTGCATACACTCCAACTCATTACAAGAATTTCTTGTTGTGTAAAAGAGATTTACCATTATTATTGTCAGACATCTTGTATATCAATAGCTTATTATGTTAGAGATTATTTCTTGAATCAGACGATAAATAGTTATCAGTAATCAGAATCTCATTCCTGAATCCGAATCATTGTTAATGACTGTTAGACAGAGTAAAATGTATTTGCATATAAATACTTTATTTAATTAGGGATCTGAAGACTGTTCTGAACTACATATTAAGCCATTCGGTCAGTAACTCAGTAAATGATATTTCGCTTTAATTGATAGAATACAATCCTCTCAATAGATTGCCAAATACCAAATTCTTTGTTCTTTTGTGTTCCAAAACCTAACGTAAGTTAAAATAGATGTATCTCTGTATACAGCAATATTACAATATTGTACACCTACTGTATATAATTCAACTCATCAAATCATAATACAATATAAAGATGCAACGTTAGTTCTCCCCCTATTAGCAGTGTAAACAAGTCATGAGTTGGGTTGGGTTTATATCTTCAAATGTTTTTTTTCATCAATTATATCATTAAATTTGATTCTTTTAATAATGAAAGAACGAAAACGTGGATTAAGACCAACATTGATTGCATTTTATTAGAGAAGAAGATTATGAATTATCAATTTTTAACTTACAATTTGAAGCTATACTGACTTAAGTACTGCATATAAAAATGTTGTAAAGCTGTACTCTAATTGTCTTTTTACTTGGTTTCGCCAAAAACTGCTGTTGAATTTTATTAAAAGCACTTAATTTTGTAAAAAAGAATTTCTCATATTTACAGCTAAAAACTTGAGCTAAAAATTTAAAATGATTGCTTTGTCTATTTTTGACAAATTCTAGTTTATTCATTCACTTATGTTCAAAGACTTACTCTACTCTACAAATATTATTGAATAAATATTTATCAAAAGTGTATTACGTATTAGAATATTATAATCTCTGAAATTATTTATAACCTGTTGCTAACAATACTTTTTATATGATTATAAAAAACACTCTTAACATAAAAAATCCCAATACTCTGTTTCATTTTTGATGATACAGTGCTATTATAACTTAATGTCGACATAAAGATGTTTAAATGTCACAGGACAGATAAGTCTTAAAGTTAGTTAATAATCGATTGCATTCTAAGCTGAAATGAACTGTTTCAGTAACAAAACTATACAATTTATTTTAATAGCTGTAAATCACGATAAACAACAATCAGAGTGTGATTCGAAACATATATGATTAAGTCAGACTTCAGAAGTGGCTATCTTATTTTTGAAATTGAATATATTTTTTCAATAACTTCATACATATAGAGTAGAAAAAGCTTATTAAGTTAGCTTAATTTAATAAGAGACGAATGGGTACATTGCTTTTCAATTCATTTAACTTTATGAACTTGTACTTATGGGCTCATGAGTAGAGACTCCAGAAACGGGAATTTCCCTATTTTTGCCTATATACCAAAATCAACGGGAATAGATTTCAATACACCCAATTAGTCCTTATATGTCAAAAAAAACATTTTATAAGTCCCTATTTTTTACTTTCACAAGTTTTACCCCTATATTCCTTATTTTCATGTTTAAGTCCCTAATTTCTTATTTTTAGGCATAAAAACTAGTTTTAACCAAGATTTTCATAGAGATTACGTTATCTTTTTATAAAATTCCAAAGAAATTTATGGGAATCATAGGTTTCACAAAAGAGATACAGTTTGGCACCAACACTGCCAACTTTTTTCAGTCCAAAAGTGGACAGAAAAATATCAATGGGGGACCAAAGAATATTTTTTATAAAATTTTATTTTCGGAAAAAACAAAGGGGATACCAAACACTTGATATTTTAAAAATTGATCAAAATCTGCAATCCAGCTAAAATTTTGACAGTTGGTCACCCAATTTAGCACATTCCTATGAAATTAAATAAAGCTCTCATTTATTAATGTGCTATCATTTCATTCAAGTATCTTAAAATTTATATTATTTTGTAATTTAACTTTTAAAAAATGAAAAATTTTAAGTAAATAAATAATTTGATTAAAAAATCGTTTTTATATTCCGTATATTTATCCCTATTTTTGCCATTTTATGTTCCTATTTCCGCCCTATTTTGCCTGTTTTTAAGTCCCTATTCTGGAGTGGGCGGTGCAATGTTAGAGTCCTAAAAATTAGTAAATGTGGTATTTTATTTTATGTGTTGGTGTATTCAAATTTTTATGAGTAAAGTCACGCTCGCGCTTACTTTCGACAGAATTTCTACGCTCGGCTTTCGCAAAGAGAGCCAAACATACGAACCATCACTGGTTATTAACTATTTCATAATACAGTGTTTCTGAATTGATTATTAAACAGTTAATTATAACTTAAGACTTCCTTTATAACAGTCCATATAAATGTTAATATCTTAGACATAATTTGATCTGAATATTTACTTAATATGATTTTCTAAATTAAATCATGTTTTGATTGAAACGAGTCTTATTAAATTGCATGTGGGTTTATATGAGAAGTTTATTCAATTATATATGTACCGAAGATCCATATAATATGAACGATAATAATGAATCCTTTATTAGTTGTTTTATAATAGAATATTTAGAACTCATTTTAAAGCTTAAGTTGTTTTGTATATTTAAATATACATTGACTGCTAATTTATTTAAATCGTAATTTTCAATTCGCTAAAAATCTTTTAATATACAGGTAATCATTCAATAGTGCACTAAATGGTGATTCTGTACATTCAATCAAATTCAAAATATAATTATAAGGATTACCGATGAGCTGTTCTGAATCAGTTAAAACAACTTTTTATTTTATAAAAAAAAGCATATTCTCTGTGTTATTAAAATACTTGAATTTTGGTTTTCTTAAAAATAAAAGTCAGTTTAGGAGAAGTAAATTGCAAACGCTTTTCAGAAAGAATATTCTATTGTGAAATATTTTGAATTTGATGGTACACTAAATGCTTATTGTTTTTCATATTTGTCGAAATATTACACTCGCTTATGATTTAAAAATTAATTCGAATACAGCTGTGGCTAAATTGATCTCTAAAACGAACTCATCATATATTCTACAATTGAGTCTACTGTAAGGCATCTAAATCTCAAACACTCTAATAGCTTATACAGCCTTACCATACAACCTTTGTATAACTTACAATTTTCTTTTATATTTATGAATGATAGTTAGATATTATAACATTATCATAGCTTTTTAAGGTTACTTACTTTACCATTGCTTAATGCTGAAGTCAATAGATTCAATAGATTCAATAGAGTGAATAGAGTCAAGATATCACTTGATGAAATTTTTTTAAAAATAACTCTAAACATTCATATCATATTAATATCAGTTGACTTTAAAGCTGACAGATTTGAAAATAATTTAATCAAATGTTTGAACAATAGAAAAAAGAGTTTTCCAATAGTTGGTCGATGTGTTTGTAAAGAGTAAATAATAAAATGAAATTCAAATTCAATTTCACGTGAAATAAGATATTTAAAATATTTGGTTAGTAAAGCATCAGTCTCTATAAAGTTGACATTTGTTGATCATCTGAAAAATATATTTATTCCTTAACAAAATTTGCGGAATAAAATATTTTGTATATAGAGTATGTACAATACGATGATGTCAAACAGAGTCTGCAAAATTTCATTTATAACTTTTATTTTTGAAGTATAATAGTTATTTGAAACCATTATCAGGTAATAAATAACAGATTATGCTTATTTCTGATAACTAATATATAATTGCAATCTACTACTAAAATTGCATAACTTTTATGTAAAACTATTAAAATTGTTCCAAATTTTTTTAAAATTATTAAAAGCAAATTTTACCCTGAATTTGATAAGGGTTATGAAAATATAGCATTTTTACCAGAATATAATAGTTACTAATATTTTGATCGTTTATATATTGAAAGACTATGAATACAATAATAATTTCATTATCACTATTTCATTTTATTGCCATATGCAATGACTATTATTGATATAATATATCAATGACTATTAATTATCAATTTATAATAAACGTTTTTATCAGCCAACTCCCTAAAGAGAGGAGATTTCACTGAAGCCCATGTTGAAAATCAGTGAGATTTTTACAGAGATAGGCAATAGATACAATCTATTTTGAATTTAAAAACCCATTCGTGAAATTTTTACTAAAGACCCCGTGTCGGCGTTTGATAACGCTACGGGTCTAGGGATTGTTTGAAGACAACGGACATGTAGCCGGGTTATCTCAGTCAACGATGTGCAGTGTCCGGAGTTCGAACTCACGATCTTTTGATCATCAGTCCAACACCTTTCCACTGATCTTTCCTTTTACCTTCGATAAAAATGATAACTATGATATTCTAGTAAAAATGCCATATTTTATTATAATTTTCAAATTCAGGGTAAAATATGTCAGTAATAATTTTTAAAAAATTTTCAACAATTTTAGTAGCTTTACATAAAATATATGCAATTTTAGGGATAGATAGGAATTTTATATTAGTACAGCAAAACCTGTCAAAGTTGGGCAAACAGTTAAGTCCTTTTAGCAAAATATTAATTGTTTTTATCTTATATATTTTGCAAAAAGGACTTATTTTCTTGCCCAACTTTGACAGGTTTTGCTGTATACGGTAATAAGCTTAATCTGTTATTTATTACCACACAATGGTTAGAAATAACACTCACAAAATTATAACTTATAGATAAAATTTTGCAGATTTTGTTTGACATCACTATACAGTAGTTTGCTCTTTGAAAAGTTTGAATTGTCAAATACAGAGTTAATCTTTTTTCATATAAAGCTTTAAATTTCATAACATGTTTGCCAATATCATCCTATGTTTGTTTCATCATTTTCTAAGAAACATTTTATTTAAACTTTAAAATTGTGAAGATTAAAGTCAGGCATATATTTCTGAAGTGCGTTGACATAAAATTATTATATGGCAACAGTATCTTTTTTTAGAATCTTAATTATCGTTTACAACAATTTTTAAGCTAACTTTAAACCCCTAAATAAAAATTTTCTTGAAAGCTATTTTTTTATTATCTCATTTACAAAATTGTACATCTACAAGTATTTTTCATATTATTCCAACAGTGTTCCAATGCTATGTAATAGTCACCCTACGGATTCTATAAGTTAACATTTTCCTGTAAGTTATATTAATACAAATTATTTTTGATCAACAGCAAGAAATCTGTTTTTCAAATATTAAGTTAAAATAACAGACTTTAAATTGATTTATAATATCTGAAACTGAATTAATGATCCTATAAGATAAAACGGTATAAAATCTATATTAAATCTCAAAACTTTATTATAATTTATTATTTTTTTACTCCATCACCAAAAGTTTTTAAGGTTTAAATGTTGTTTGCATATTTCACTTGCAATTTTATCATAAGATAATGGAGTTTTCCTCTTATATCCACTTCGTTGACATTCTGCTGCATAATTAATGCAAATCACTATACTTACAACTTTATTTAAACTTAATTATCATTGAAAAGTAATTAATCAATTTAAATTTATATTACACTCTGTAACGCAAAAATCTTAATTTTTGAAACTCGACTAAAAAGTTAAATAAATAAGAATTATTTGGGAAGAAATCAGTATATCTAAAAATATTTGAGTAATATATATATATATATATAATTTGTCAAAAACAGATGTGATCTTCTTATTCCCAATGGTTTCTTCAATCCAAATGTATGGCGCCATTGGTCAAGGATGTAATGGCATTAAATCAGAATTCTTAGCCTAAATAGGAAGAATTCTTCTCGAGTTGTTATGATACTCTTGACATTAATATTATTAATAAACTTATCTCAATTAAATAGACATATTGTCCAATAGTGTTGCAAATTCTTGTTTACAACTTTTTTATTTAATAAAAAAGTATGACATTGAAAATGCGTTATAGACTTATATTTTATCTGCCGTATAACTTATAATTTTAGTTATTAACTCAGTTTTATTACATATAAAATAGAAATATAGTTTATAGGGATTGAAAATAAGTTATTCCATAACGTCCAGTCATGCGCTAGTATTGTAATTCTGCATAGAATCGTAAAGCAAGTATGTTTTCAATATGATCCTCAAGCTTTTCAGTATGAAAGTGTGCGCTCAACAGTTCTAGTTTGTGACACAGCTATATTATAAAGCAATGCATCAAATGCATAGAACTTGTTGAAAAGGTAAGCATCACATACTGTATGTGATTTGAATCTTCTTCAAAGGATTGTATTACTAAATAACTGTGAATCCCACAAAATATTGTTTTTCTAATTAAATCTGATAATAAAAATCAAACTCAAGATAAAGTTTGCAAATTATGTAATCAATCTTATACTTGGTTGCAATCAAATGATTAGTTAGAAATGCAGAAAAAAAGTTTTACAACCAAATAATTAATAATTATTCGATTCTCAAACAAAGTTACGATGTGTTTACTTGAATTTTATTTTTAAAAGGTTTTCTAAATTTAAATCTTTTGTATATTTATTTTTGTTTCTCAATCTTAATCTTAAGACAAGTAAAACAAGAAGATAATAGAAAAAAATCTTAGTCGACATTTTATTTTTGTTGAATTTAAAGTAAAATTATTTTGAAATGCTTGCAATTGACTTAAGCTCATTCATTGATCTCAATTAGTGTTGAGTCAATGTAATCAAAGAGATCCCTGACGTTTAAAGCAATGAAAAATTTTTGTAATAATACCGATTCGCAAATTGATGCAAATAATGTGTACAATACTAGTGAAGCACAACTGCGAATTCAATAAATCTTTCCTGAATTGAAATATACATTAATTTATACAATACGTAATTGCAATTTTAGCACAAATTGTTTTCTTTTTTCTACATTTTGACAGAAACCGCAAACTCACATCACTTTTCAAGAATACTGTTCAAGTCAAGAGTTTTTCTTTTTTGTTATTTTTTGGGTCTCTTCCGAAACATTGTTCATAAAGATTGCGGTGACAATGATTTGTATATTTGCCAGTCATGAACCGAGAACTCACTATGACATTAACAAAATAATCTACAATATGACCACCAAATATGTTAGTCAAACAGCCATTCATATGGTTCTGTCAATGAACTGAAAGTTAATCACTTTAATTATCATCTCTTAGAAGATAAAAGAGTTTTCATTAAAGTTTATGTCAATATATCTAAAATAATTAATTATAATCGTAATTATATGCGACACGTATTAAAACCAAAGTATGAATATGTCGATCGAAGAAGTGAACACCGCTAATATTACTAATAATATGAATACAGAATTGGAAATATCTCTCTCACAAATGTCTAAAGCAGAAGTGAAATGTCTTTTTAGTGCAGTCACTAATATCACAATAAAAGGTAAAAATATTAACCTATTTTGAAATTAGTTAAACTAAATCATTTTTATGCTTATTTATGGTCTAATAAGGCTAAGTTAATTGCTATGTAATTATTACATGGATTTTTTGATTTATATATAATAATTATTATTTATATATTTTTAGTTTTATTTCTATTTATTAATATTGTAACCTATGATGAAGTTTCAAATTCTAATCATAAATATAGCATTAATACTACTCTAATATAGGGTTGGAATCAATTTAGGAATCATTATATTTCTCCAGTTTTTTAACACTAACTTTCCATCTCTGCTACAGATTTTCATAAATTCAAAGCAACTCCGATCCACTTAATTCCAGTCTTAGTAAAACAAAACTCATGATTTCTATTTTCATTAGATTTTAATTCTATTTTAGTTTAAAGCATTCCATTTGGTGTGTTTGCATACCAGTGCCTGCTTTTTAATCAGTTTTCATGACAATCAAATAAGCCCATATTGAAGGAGTTTTACGTTAAAAACTTATTCTGCTCTATGTTTAAAGTGTTTGTATATTTGATTCATATATGATTAGAGATCGGAAAATTTGAAGAATAATTTTTTTCATAACATAAGTTATAACGCGTTTTGATTTATAATATTACTATAAGAATATACAGAATGTTTGACTTTCTTAAAGCTATGAATATACTTAACTTATATCTAAAAATATTTATAAGTTAAATGACATTTCAATTATTTAATGTTTTGAAATCTAGTCATAAAATTTTGGTTTTAAAGCTCAAAAAATTTGGGACAAACAATAATTAGAATTTTGGATTAGAAAACAAACAAAACTATTAATACTAAATAATAGATGACTAAGAGTTAAACAAATACTAATTCATGTCAAAAAGTATAGCTCTGTTTGTTTAAATCAATATTATTTAATTATAAACTATATAACCAAAGGGATTCACTCATATAGGAGGAACGGAGGGAACTAATTTTGGTTCATAACTATTTTAACTTGCTTAATCTTAAATATTCGCACTTTATTATAAAAAAAAGTTCAATATTGCTCTACATCTTCATCCAGTAATCAATTATTTTTTCTTTTAAGATAAGAATATCTAATCTTATTTTTATAAATCAATATAATATTACATTTAAAGCTACTACAGGTATATTCTGTAATAACAATTTTATATACAGAAATCCTGAAATCGCTTCCTGTCATATGCATTGAAATACACTTATATTTGAATTAACTTTTGGAAACTTTATTTTTATAACCGAACACCAAAGTCAGCAAATTTAATCATTTGAAAGGCTTTTTATTTACACAAAATTTTTAAGTGGATTTTCACCTTTTTATATAAAGAAAAAACTATTTTTATTAATTAAATTATAAATTGAAAACAAATGATTCTTGGGGGTGGGCTGTCATTTGTTTTCTATATAATTTAATCAGTGATAAGTTCAAAAAATAAGCATACTTTTTACTGACAAATGATTCAAAAGCTTTAAAACTAATGTCTGAATATATTTAAACTCACTGTATTGATAGCAAAGTAATATTCTTAATGCTATTAATTATATCTAGTATACCGGTATCTTCCACAGATCATCCGTGCCAGAGATGGTCAAGGTATGAAGCTCCAGGGGGTACTATTAAAAAAAAGATTTTACCTTGGCCCTTCCTTAGAGTTTTTTCAAGATTTTTTGAAAATTTTACCTTGTTTCCCCCTTCCATGGTAAAAATCCAAAAATCCATGAGTGGTGGGGTCTACAAATCAAAGGGGGACCAAGATAAAATTTCGGACCTTAGG
>JAQGAM010000617.1:0-11860 GCA_034697665.1 Nanhermannia comitalis
AGGGCCGGACCCGGTCCGCTGGGCCTATTTTTTGGCCTCAAAAGGTAAAAAAGTTAACAAAGGTTAATTAATACGGTTAATTAGGTCAATAAATTAAAATGTTCTGAAAAATTTGTCTCAATTCTTGCTCTCGAAAAGCATGCTGTGTCTTAATCCAGCCCTTTAGTAAAATAGAGTGGGCCGACAATGATCTAATGGATTGCATTAATTTTATTTTCATTTGTTTAGTTACATAAATAGAAACGTAAAAATCAATTGTGGTATTAAAAGCTAAGCTATTCTGAAAGAAAATTGAACTCACGTTAAAACGAATTACAAATAAACTAAACACACAGAAGATAAACATTAAAGATTGAACGCTAACATCAAATTAAATATTTTCAATTGCATTTTCAATCTTATTAGAGAACATTCATTAGCCGTGAATATTATTGCCCAAAGAGAAGAAAATGAATCAAATTTATTAAAATCAGATTGAATTATGTGAAGGCATGTGAAGTACGGTATAGTTGTATTGGATTTGTAAAAAGTCTAATTACAACAAATACCCACAAATACCAGTGTATACTCAATAAATCATTTCGTTATCGCCTTTTTGTTACGGATGTTCGTAACAACTGATAAGCGTTTGATTTTTTGTATTTCTGCCAAATGCACATTTTTCATAAATATTTTCAATTTATTTATCAAAAGAGCTCAAGTTTTGATTTTAAATCTTCTTTAATTAAAGAATATATCAAAGATTTCGAAAATCACTCTTAAGTTATAGCGTTTCAGATTGAAATACGATACCACACATTTGACTGATGTTAATAAAGATAACATTATTATGATATTAATATTTTTATATATTTTTTTATCTTAAAGTTATTTATCGTTCAGATTTGATAAGTCTTTAAAACAGATTTTAAACATAATATTATAGGAAATTGAAATCCATAAGAAATTTATTTATCCATGAGTTGAGTTAATTTTGATCAATGATAGCGAATGATATAATAATCTGAATCTGAATATATTCATAACAGTAAATATGCTAATGTGTGGAAATATTTCATGAAAGACTTACGAGTTATTGTGATAATAGTTTGCAATTTCTGTCAACGATTTCGAGCCCTGATTTGATAACATATCAAATAGAGTATAAGTGATATCAAAGTGTGAGGTCTGACTCCTAACAAAATGAATCGATTAGCAAAAGAGCAGCTGAAGCTCATTGATTCAGATAACTATATCGGGTAACGTCGGATGTATGTCAAAAGTTAGTGCATGTATGTGATAATAATTCAATATAATGACACTTACATTCCTTATACTTTAACTCCTCTTATACTAAATGTTTTATTTCAAATATTGTATTCTGGCTTATACTCTGGCTCTACCGGAGTAAATATTTATTTTGGATATTTCCGAAAAAATTAATGGATTCAACTCTACCTTAACATTGGATTTGAAAGACTTGAGTTTTATGTTGAAGAAAACAAAGTGTAACAATTGTATGTCAACTGAGTAATAAGTAAATTCGTAAATGTGTTTGCAATATGAAACTCAATGAACAAATGGAATCGAATGCTATCAATAAGACGAGATTCACTCAAAATAATTTATCTCAATAATGCAGTATTTGCCAAATATAGTATTATAGATAAAAGCTTGTGGGATAACTTACTCACAATTCTGACTCGTTAGTGCTATTGATGGTGCTCTGAGGATTCAATACTTTAGTTTACTTTATTTATGCAGATCATGCAGATATGGATAACATGATGAGAAAGTTATGACAGCGTTTGAGTGGTACCACTTCTAATTGAATTTCTTACGCATTTAAATAGTATTCTCCGTATTCTGCTTATGATTTGAGTGATTTTAAAGAATTTCTTTTGTCAATAATTCTCGATTGTTATATATACAGTCTGTCCCAGTTATAGGCAACTCTGATATAAGTGATATAAACAACTGTTTTTCTTATGCAACGGTCAGTCCTATGATGGGGTTCTCAAAGATAATGAGTTCTGATATAAGCAACACTTTTTACTGCACGAATTGAGTACACGGTTATTGACATCAAATTGGTATTTGTAAGAAAAATAATAAAAAAAATTAAAAATTTTATATCAATAATAAACGGCACCCGTTGCTTCGCACTCATATAAATTAAACATAACCCGTGAAATATAAGAAATTTTTTAATGTTGATAAAGCAGTACTTAAGTTATAATGTATCAAAAACTTGTCTATTTATCAAAGTGTAAACTAAATCTTTAAGTTCAACACTCTGTGGAAGATATTTTGCTCAAAGAATATTCTCTAAGAGTTCTTAAAAATTGTTGAATAAAAGCTTGAATGAGCACAGAATGTAGTAGTTCGCGCATTGAAACATTCAATATTTAAAATTAATTTAATTTTGAAGTCAAATTCTTGCAGCAATTACAACACATGTTGCTCTTCACTAAATTGTAAAAGTTATTTAATTATTTTAATTTATAAATAGTTTTTGACTAACTTTTATCCATTTGATCATAAATCAAATACAATTAAAGATTCATGAATCAAAACATTTAATTTAAAGTAATATAATATTGTCTTAAAAATGCTAAATTTTAGAATTATGGTCAAAACTGTATTTGTTTTCTTGGTGAGTTCATAAAAATGCGAAACTTCTATCATTGAAACCCTTTTGGGGACTAATTAATTAATAGGAATTTTTAATTTTATTTCAAATGTCAGATAAACTTGATATTTGTATAATTGAATAAAATAACTTTAAATGATAAAAATTAAATTGAAATTAAAAATTTAATGTTAATTAATTTGTCCCTCAAAAGGGTTTCATTAATGAAAGTTTCGCATTTTAATGACAGAATCAGTCACAGTGTTGATTATGATAATTATATATAAATTGCTGTTATTCTTTGCCTTTTAATACGCAATCATATCCAAAATTTAGCCAAAAGCAAAGTGTCTGTTACTTAAAGTCATTTCAATTATTTGAAAGCCTTTATAAATGCAAACTATTTGAACATAATTTAAAGCTTTAAGTGATTTAATAACAGATTGTAATTAAATAAGATTTATTGAACCAAAATAATATTTAGCAGTTATGTTTGATACCTTCTATTATCGATTTACTATTTCCTTCTGTTACTGATTATGGTTTGGTAAGTGGACCAAACATTATAATACTTAATTTGAAGGAAAAGAAAAAGGAAATCAAGACAAACCAAACTAAATTATACGATAGAGAGTGTAATATTCTTTTCATGTGAGAGCTAAATAACTTATATTTGATAAAAGTATTAAAGTTAACTTTCAGGCTTGCTTTACATCATTAATAACGCACAAAAGAACACCTTTTGAAGCACGAGAATTATCATTTGAAGTATAACTTAAACAAAATGAACGCATTGTATAGAAGTTTAAATGTGCAAAACTGTAGAATAAAACAGCATTTCAGCGATGAAGACATACGTGAAAACCGAAGAGTCAGCTCAAAGTTTTGCAGATACAATATTTTACATCAAAAAGAAATTGTTAGTTAAGTATTGGCCTAAAAGCACATTTAAAGATTTGTTTTTCTCCATCAGTAGATTTACTATGTTTTTGACACCAATCCTCTTATATTTAAAGACCATTTAAAAGTTTTGAAAATATATTTGAGGTTAATTTGAGAAAATTTAAAACTATTTAACGTTTTTAATAAATTAATGTTCTTAATGACTAAATAATCACATCTTAATTCAGATTTACATTTATATGTTTATTGCTTGAGTTAATCTCTCTATTAATAGGAAGGATATTAAGAATTATCATAAACTAAAAATAATGTATTCTTTCAATAAATCTGTGTCTACTTTTTCCGGATTCCATTTGTCTGCATTTTAATTACCTTAAAAATATTTAAATTAATAAATAGTTAATTTGGTGTTAAAATCAAATAGCGATCAAACATATTAGAATTTGTTGATGCTGTTCTCACACTATCCTAAATAATTGATTTTTTATATGGTTGTGTATTTCTTTAAGCGCATCTCACCATTTATATAAGAACTTCTTTCATAATTAATGATAAGCATATACTAATTCAGGTTTTATTGCATTCCTGATAAATAGCTTAATTAGTATTTAGTCATAAACTTCTATTAATTTTAGCATACCTAACATTTAGCATATCTAAAAAATGGTACACATAAGTCATCTTTTCTAAAAATAAATTAATATAAATTATTCATTATTCTAAACTTTATAAATTAGTATTTTTTAACTAATAAATTATTCAGATTTGTTTCTATTTGAAGAATATTTCATAAAATATTTACAAAATAATAATATTATTCTTTTAAACTCAGCTCTTGTTTAATATAATCATTTTTAAAAAGACAATTGAAATGCGAGTCATAATCAATAAATGATATATTAAAGAGTTTTGTAAACCATTCAATCAAATCCTTTGAGAGCAATAATTTAAAATATATTATTCTATTATTCAGAATAAACAGATCAGAATTTGAAACTCATTTTCCAATACTTAAAAAAATTCTATAATATATGCAATCATTTACTTAAAGATTCCATAAACACAACACAGAATATAATATATTCGCAAATTTGAGTTTTATTTATAAGAAAATAAAAGAAAAGAAAAACAATTTTCTACATTTCTTGACATGAGGAATGTTTTTGATGAATTGCATTAATATTTCTAAACTGCTATTGAATAAGATTCACACCATATTCACACTTCTTATAGAAAATTATAGGCAAAGGAATTCTCAAAAATATGTGAATGTGTACAATAACTCAGGCCTAAAAAGACAGCTATTGCTAAACTCAAGTTTGCTTTCAGTTCTTGTATTCTTATAATAAGCTTTTTCGAGTGTAAAGTATTCAATCATAAGAGACATATTTCTAAAAGTGGTTCATATTAATGATACTTTTCTAACATTTATATAATGAAACATTTAAAATCATTCAATAATGAACTTTATTGAATAAAAAACAATAATAAATATGCGAATTATTTGACTGTTTAAAATTTGTTTTCAATCATAACTTAGCCATGATTTCAATGATTGATCGAATATTGCGAGCGCAGAGTTTTTATTTATCCAATAGTTCTGAACATCTGTTCTGACAGTTTGATTCTGCAATTCTGACAGTGAAATATATTCTTTTGTTTATTTGTATAAAGTTTTCTTCAATTTTTATTAAATTTTTCAAAAATATAATTTAAATACTTTTCAAAAGGAAGTTTAGAGCTTTCATTGACTCATCAAAAGTATTGTATATTAAATTATAAATTGAATTGTTTTTGAATTATTTCCTTTTTATTTAAAATACAATAGTATTGTACATCACTTAACAGCAATTTTTGACAAGTATTGACTTCAAATTTTTTAAATGACAAAATCCATACTTTTTAATATATTCAGATGACTCTTAGCCTGAGCTAAATTAGAATTCTTTGGCTAAAACTTATTGAATAAATTACTTGAATTCTTTTGAAATCTGAACTGACACGTCTCTGGCTTTTGGCAATTATTCAAATGACTGTTACATTGTTACAAAAGGCAGTTTCAGGTCTATAAGGTTTGATAGTATTAGTAAATTAGTACTTCATTGTGTTTCTAACTCGTAACAGTAATAATAGGGAAGTGAATAGCTTTTACCTTTAGTCTAATTAACTTATTGTGAGGTTTTGATTCTGTACCAGTCTCTTATTCTTGTGATTCTATTCAAAGAGGCTTTTAGTACTTTAAGCGTCAGAGCAAACAACAAATAAGTATTTAATGTTAAAGTTTATAACACATTCAATGACTATTATCCTTAATGTCTGATGTCTTTTAAAACTTTTTTGAATAAATGACTGGTTGTGGACGAATGCAATCGGGATATGACTTTATAAAGACAATATTCATGAATGATATGTCAAATTTTGCATTTGAAAAAACGATTCAATAATGCATTAGATTGAGAAAAAACTTGAGAGAAACACTTTATGTAGTTTTTTGAATATTCAAAAGTGATAAAGTTTTCAGAGTTTAGTGATAAGAACTTCAATACATTACATAACTTTTTCTACATTTCTATCAGCTTCAGGCCAAATAAATGTTAGTATACTAGACAGATTTTTTAAAATTCTTCCGACAAAAAAACGAACCAACAAAATATCTTTAACCAAACTTCTTTTTGTTTTTTTAATTTTTTTTATTTTTTTGGTACTTTAATACATATGTCATTGAAAAATCATAAACGCATTAAAAAGCCTGTGTGTCAAGTGTCAGATTTTATTTGAAAATAGTTCCAACCTTAAGATATGCATTGCATAACAGAATAAATAAATATATAATAAACCGACAAACTTAATAGCAGTAACAATAATGTATTCTTTAGAAAAGAATTTTTACAAAAAAATTCGTGTAAAATATCGATCGTTAAGAGAATCTAAAATAGTAAAAAATGCTCACTAGAGAAGACTGCAAAACTCCCTCAGCCGTAAATAGGATGTGATTCGATTTTAAAGTAACAAATAAACAAACTCGACAATGACTAATATTACCTTTTATAATATTCAAATCCAATTTGGTTTCAAATGGAATAAATTTCAGTCTCATTGAGTAATACAGTTCTCTATTTCATTCTTACAAATATATTTCAATTCTCAAATCCATTGTCTCGAGCAGTGTATTAACCCCTCTTCGAAATGGATGTGATTGCGGTTACCGTTAACACTAAAAATGTAGTTAATGATAATCCATTGTGACACTGATTTCCTTCTTTTCATAGGAGGACTGAAACAATTTTCCCAATCAATAATGCATTTACAGTGTTCTCAAACTGCTGAACCACTAAAATATGACATTAACTTTAGGAATATGAACATGAAAATGCTTTTCGTTTGTTTTTAAAACACATCATTACGCACATTATTTACTGATAAATATTTCTTTTTAAAAGTAGGTCTAAATTTGTTTAAAGCATTAATTTTCTCAAAATTAGAATATTTTAAATGCAAAATTATATCAGGTATGCATTAGAGGCTGGCAACAGATTTATGAGTATTCAACCAAAAAGAATAACACAAAATAATTTAATCTCAACAAATTCATAAATTGATTAATAAATTATTTGTTATTCGCTGAATATTTCTATTTCTCGGTTTTATTTAGCAGTAATACAGGAATGTCTTTACATTGAATGTCATAGTTCTTGGCTTTCATTGTATTGCAGTGAAAGTCATGTAAGTATTGGTACTATAACAGTAGTCATGTACTATAGATTTGCTGTTATTATAACCAACAGTATTAGCAGCAAAATAAATGAGCATATCTGACCTCTAACAAGTTGAATATGATTACTTAAGAGAAGGCCATGAAGTTTGTTTGATGAGAATGAGCATGGTGACTATCATGTTGTATGTGCTGATTGACTGCTCAAAGCTATCACATAAAGTTATTATTGAAAAATAATTCTAAACCCTTATCCAGTTTTACTATTTCTATCAGATTACTATAGAACCTACTAATAGCATATCAAAGTTTGAGTAAAATGTAATACCTTTATAGAAATACTAGAACTTTACAGTATTAAAGTTTGTCAGAATATAGAAACTGTCAGAACATGACTTCAAAAAAAGTTTAATGTATTGATTTCTGAAGAAAACAGTTGACTGGGATTTGAATTAAAAGTGTATAAACTTGTTGTATAAAATAATTTTAAATCTGGTTTTTGATTAATTTTAATGCAGAGAAAAGAGCATTAACTGAATTACTCAAAAGTATAGCTCAGGTCAGTGGTGATTGGACCCAATCCTTCAAAATAAAGTTCTGATTGGTTCTTTTCATATTCTTCATATTCCAAATGTCAGACATCAGTACATTTGGAATATAAATAACAAAGATTTTAATAAATCAGCCATTTTTTAACATTTATATAATACTTTACTAATAAATCTGATAATAATTACTGTAATCAAAGATAAACTGTTAAAATATATTTAGCGATATTTAGTAATGAAATAACAATTAATACTCAAAAATTTTACAAATACAGGTATAATTTCTTAATAGTAATTAGTTGAAGTCATAATTTATAAGTTGTCTGACCCAAAATATTGAATGTATAGTTTCTAAATTAAATTCTTCATTGTTTGCATTCCTTAATGTTTTTATAGCGATTTGAAATTTCGATTCATTCAAAATCAATTTTTCATGCGATAAATCTTATTAAGGAAACTCATTTTCATAGAAGTACTCTGTAATCTATTTATACATTTGAAGCATAATTTCTAAAGTAATACTTTTATATTTAATTAAAGTTAGGATTGGTCTAAATCAGCATAAGTGATAAATTTTAAAGTTCAAGCAATTTATGAATAGTCAGGCTCTCAGTCTGTAAACTGTCTGAATTCTAGAGAAATAACTTATTACGTAGTATTAAAAAGAAAGCCCGGTTTTATGTTCTGATGTATTAATTTCATTGTGCATATGATATAATGTATATTAGCCTTTATGATCATTCGCGCATAAATAATATAATATTTTGTAGTTTCTCTCATTGCATAGAAATTATTCATTTGTTCATCGGATAGAAATTGTATTAACTTATAAGTGGTTAGAGAGGGATAAGTGAAGGACTTTAGCAAAAAAAGATGTTAACATACAGTACATTCTGCTCAATCAGCTATAAAGATGATAGCAATATTGAAATCGTTCTCTTTTAGGGTTAAAGCTAACTTTGGGTTTGATTAATAATTAATAGATTGCATTTTTATTCTTATAACCCAAATAAGGACTCAACTAAGAGAAAAAAAAGTTAATTAAGATTATTATAAGTTATTAGGGATGAAAACATGTTTCATTTCCATTCATTTCTCTTCTGATGGATTATTATTATGATAGTTAATAGCGAAGAGATATTAGTAATCTCGGAAAAATACTACGAAGCGGAATGAATGAGACAAATATTAGAGCCCTATCTTTTCTATGAAATAACTACTAATTTTATTGCTTGTGATATGAATAGTGTTGGAGCTCTTAATAATTGTTGATTAGCGTTCATAAATACTAAAATATTTAAAATAATTCATTTTGGTTATCAATCATGAAAGAACCAAATCTAATAACTGAAATAAACTCCGGAGGTTTTGTAAATAATTTAAGTTTTACAAACTTGAGATATATTTAAGGTTCTTTCAAAAACTGTAAGTTAACAGAAAAAGTTAAAAACTAATCATTATATAAAATAAGTTCATGTCTTTAAAGCAAGTCAGTAAATGACCAGAAAAGTAGTTAATGTCTAAATTTTAGTATCGCTAATATAAATACGTTTTCTTCAAAATAAATTCTTATAATTATTTTTACTTCGATTGCATTAACAGAAGCAAAATGTTTGTCAGAATGATTTACTTTTTATAATAGTTTTATTATTTTATACCTGTTTTATACTATTGAGAGGTTATGCACGTTATGCAGAGCTTAAAAAGAAAACATTTACAAATAAAAAATGCTTACAAAAGTTAATTTTATTATTTTATAACTTTTGATATTAAAATTATAAGCTTTGCATTTTTACATATTAGATAATTTTGTCGACATATTTAAGAAAATTGGCGAATCATTACAGTTTAAAGCAATGTAGATGAGTGTAGACCTACCACATCTAAATGTGTATGTGTTATACTCATTTAATAATATTGTTTATTTTCATAGTCGTGCATAGGGTTCATTCAATTGCAAAGAACTAGAACGAGATTAAAATTTTAGGAACGAGAAGGAAACCAAATTCAATATTGAAAACAGAATTAGCACTAGTGGTTCAGTAGCTTTAAATATTAGATAATATGCTTTCATATGACAGCTTTCCAATTGATTTAATAATTAATGCTTTTCTATATCATAATCATTCACACTTCAGAATGCTTTTTAATCTAAAATTCAAATCACTTATTCGTCTAATTATAAGTTAAAATTCTATCATAATAAACATATTTGACTCTAAGGCTGATTTGATCAAAATTTTATTAAATAATTTGAAGCATTTTTCTCGCAATAAAATTAAAAATAAATTTATTTTCACTAATTATTATTAATAGAGCAAAATTATGCTAATTCATATTAACTCTTTACATATGTCATAATAATGAATTACTCAATAAAGCGAAAGTTATTCTTATTTTTTTAATAATGCATCAATGATTATATAGCTTAAATTAAAATCAATATGAGTTTTTCATCTCTATAAACTGTTGAATTTTGTTTGAAAAATCAATTTCATATTTTTTGAACAATAAATCATTTCTACTACTAATGAGCAAAAAATAAAGATAAAAGTAGTCACAAAAATTTTTGCATTTAACAAACTTCTGATTTTTAATTTTATTTAGTTTGTCATAAGAGTTAACTTAAGAGTTAGTTACATTGCCCAATTTTAAATAACTAGATTTTTTGATAACTATAAATAAATAATACATAAATTAAATTTGCAGCTTTAGAAAAATTTTTTATAATTCTTTAAGGAATTGAAAAATCTTAGAAAAACCAAATAATTATTTTTGAAGTTTTGTTAAGTGAATTTTATAATGAGTTAATGTAATGACGGAATTTAACTACTTAAACATATTAAAGTTTATTTTAATCTATAGATATATAAAAATAATTACTATTAATATTGATGATTAGCAATAAGATGTAATTAAGAACAGAACTCTTTACACTTATTGTCACTTTGAAAATCATTTAAAATTTTACAGATTTTTATAATTAAGAATCAAAATTCTTAAAATAGATTTATATTACTCTTCAAAATAATGATACACTTATATATTATCTTTTAATTTATATCATTAATACAAAAATACACTGAATTACAACTTACGCATAACTATATTTGTACAAAGCTTTCACATTATCATTGAATGATTTTCTCGTGAAAAAGACTGTTTAGTATTATGTTAACTCTTCTTATATATAAGAATAAAAGAGAAAATATTGAAGAGTAGAATTGATTTTGATATTAGAGTTTGCGCTAACAAATGGCAAGTTTGAGCTAAAAATCAAGTAGTTTTCTATCTGAATATGAATGTCAGAAAAATTTTCTTTCATTATTTGAATGATGTATAGGCTATTAATACAGTCGTATGAGTTGAAAAAATCATTCAAAAGCCAAAACTTAAAAAATTGTACATAAATTTTAAAAAATAACTCTTTTAAAGTATATACGTTATAATTTTAAAGCTAGTTTAGTAGCTTTTTCATTTTTATATCTAATTTATTATGATTATGCTCTTAATTTATATCTTATAGCAAATAAGTGTTGTCATCAAAAATAATGATAGTTTGAGTTAAATATTAAGTTAAATTTATCACATTTATTATATAATATATAAATCAATCAATTAAGCAAACTCAGATATCACTTTTCATAATTTATTTATCCATTAATTATTCAAGAGAAATGACTTGTGACAAAAATATAATTTTCGAATAAAACTTTTCTAAGACTAAAAATTTAATATAAAATAATAGATTAGAATCACATTTATTAAATAAAGTGAAATAATCTTTTTATAACTTCGCTTTGAATATTATAAGATATTGCGTTATTATTTTTTAGAGTTTAAGTCAATTATTAGTGTTGAATAAAATTATTTTTAAATAAATAAACATTTAATTAATGGTTATTAATTGCAAATTTTTTTTATATCACTCTCAAAATTCATATGCAATACACTTAATATCCGTTTTTATGTACGGGTTGGTAAGAAAAAATTGGTACATAAAAACGGATTGTACATAAAAATGGATTCGTCTTTTCAAATGATTTATTTTGAATAATACAGTATCTAAACAATGTATAATACATA
>JAQGAM010000618.1:0-11859 GCA_034697665.1 Nanhermannia comitalis
AGACATATAATGCATATCACATATATTTCATTTTAATAGGAAATTTTTTTAAATTAAAATTTTAATCATTTATTATTAATTTTTATATTTAATGAAAAGTTAATAAAAGTTGTTGTTTTTCTTCTGTGAATAATTTAATGCAAACTTCTCTGATATACAATGCGAGTTCTGTATATCTAAGTCAGATCTCTTGTTTAGTAATATTTTCTTCACTGTTTTCTCGTGTATTCTAATTTTAGTTACTTCTAGGTTCATATAAATCATATAAATTAGTCCATTGTTGAGGTGTTTTCTTTTTTTGCCACTCATTTTATTGTATTATTTTTAGTGGAGTTTAATTAAAATGATTGAAATCATATTTGTTATCAAAACATCTAAAAATGTCTACTTTTTATTCATATAGAATGTCCGTAAGCCTGGTAGGGTTTGGTAAGCTCAACACATAGGATATATATTGAGCATTAATAATCTTATAGTATTGAAAATTCTCCATTAGGAACCGTAGGTTTTTTAGTGGTTCGTACTTTGGGTACCAAAAATGCTCATAAAATTTTTAATGAAATATAGAAATTTTGGAGGCGCTTCTGGACAGGTATTCAAAACAATTTCTGAGATAATTAGTAATAAAGGGATCCATATTTATGATCCCTATTCAATGCGACCCAGGATGGAGTGGAGTTATTTATCAGTTCCAAGACCCCAAATAAGTCAAGTCAAAAAATGTTTTACAAAGATTTTGCTATAATTTTGAGAATGCTGAGGGAATTTTAGAGTATACTTGTGTTTATGTCGCATAAATATTAAAAAGATTTCATATCTTAAAACATTTCAAAATATTAAGAATAAGGGTAATAAGAATGACTAAATTTGATGAGAAAGTATATCGTGTTGTAAAGCCTAAAACAACAAAGTTGCGACGGGTACTATTAAAGAATCTAGCCTCGATCTAGCCCCACCCCCTTTATTCTCAAAAAAATAAACTCCATTGACCAATATCTGTATTGGAGTTTGAAAAAACATTTCAGTCGACTTTTTAATTAAGTTAATGAGTAATATTGGTGACAAAAATTAGAACGTCTTCTTCAATAGAATGAGTAATAACTAAAGGGCGGATAAAAAGCAAAAGCAAAAGCAAAAGCAAATGCTTATTTGCGTGCGTTTTTGCTTTAAAAATACGATTTGGCTCTTATTTGCATATTTGAGCAAAATATATATTAATTTGCATTAATATTAATTACTTCATTTTTCAAAAAAGTTTTTCGGACCCGCCCCATATCCACATTGGATAAATTATTTTTGTTTCTATGTGGTTTTTTACGTAGAATCTAGTTTTACCTTACGTTGATTGGAGCAGTAAAATGCCAAAAATCAATTTCAAAATTTCAACTCAAAATTTAGGCGGGAAAACATTGTCCGATCTTTTCGATGTAAAGTATCATTTTGAAGATTTCATTGAGACGGACATTTTGGCGAAAATATTTTCATCCTATCTATTACCGTTCAAAAGTTGCCATAGCACGGTTTTTAACGAATAACGCGGAAATGACGCCACCTATTGTCCTGGGGTTACAGGCAAAATGGTTATCTTTTGACATACACTTTTGACACTACAAGATAATATATGATAGTATGTCATAGTATGGACAGCTTTACTCTATTTTGTTGACAAATTTTCTCTCACTTATCTCTGGCCTTCTTTAGTACAAAGTCCATAAGGTGTTAAAGTTTGAAAATCAGATGAATTGTATGCCATTGTATGAGGGTTTATATCAGTGCCGTAACAATTCTATTCTTAACTTTTTATAATCGAAATTTTTATTAAAATTGAACCTAAAATAATACAATTTTTCTATTGCAAACATTTTCAGTAAATTCTATTGTATACAAAATTCATATTTAAATACAAAACTATCTCTTTTTCTATTTAAATAAGAGCTAACCACTCAATCACTATTTGATATCAAATTTAAACAGACTTACACTTAATTCTTTAATAAAACTAATATTTATCATAATTTGACTTTATTTTTATAATATATTTTTGGCACAATTTACAGGAATATAAAAAAATCACAATATTTTAAACTTTTGATTAATTACAATACAATTAATTTATAGATTGAATACAATTTTCTAAAAGGTATTAAATGTAAAATTGAATGAAAAATTTGTTTTTCTGATTGTGATCAATAATTAACTAAAAATTGATAAATTTATTGAATTGTTAAGAGTTCTGTAAAAAAAATAGATGCCGTCAACTTTGCACTACCTACCTTTCCACTATTTTTAATTAAACATTTCATTAAACATTACTAATGTTTGTTCACAATAACAAAATAAACAAAAATGAAGTACAATTAAAAATATACAAAATAAACAATTCATAAATAATTAGACCATTTTTTACACATACTTTTGTTGATTACTTTATAATGGTTTTTAATGATTCGGTGATATAGTATTAATTGAATGAATTGAAGTGATTCAAGTGATATCATGTAAAGTTAATGCTTGTAATGTTAATGCTTGTAATGTTAATGCTTGTAATGTTAATGCTTGTAATGTTAATGCTTGTAATGTTAATGCTTGTACTCTGTCATAAATTGTAGTAAACATCACAATCAATAACTATTCGCAAATTTAATGCCAATTCTAGTATTTGTATAATAATTAAATGCAAACTAAGCTAAAGGGTGAATACCGTTGTGAAGTACTTGAATCGAATCTTGATTTGTGGTTTTGATCTCACTGTTAGATAACAATAAAGTCCGCTTCTCTTCTTCAACGTTTTGCTTGTATTCATACATAGGATTTGTGAAATTTGTACTCTATATAACATCAAACAATTTAAACTTATTATTGGTTTGTTATGTGTGTTCGACCTTTCATTTCTTCAAAAGTTATAGTATTATGAAAACTATCATTTTTACAAATTTAGACTTTCTTTTACAATTCAGACTTCTTTTACAATTCAGACCAATGTTATCAATAAAGGCGGAAAAATGCATATTTGCTGTCAAATATACGTATACGTGTGGTCGCAACTATCGAACCTTCAAATGTGTACGAATCACATAAAAGTTTTATGATAAAACCCATTTGTTTGAGGCACACTTTATGAAGCATATGAAGCATATTTAGTCCTTTTTTGAACGCATGCATTGAAGCATTTTTACAAATTTTTGTATTAATCTGGGCATAATTCTACATTCAATTTTCATATCTTAATCATTTTTAAGAAAATTTTATGGAAAAATTTGGCGCAAAAATCATTTTTTAAAAATGATCACAAATAAACCAAATAAACGAGATATTTTGCGGCTTCATCTTTATTACTCAAAAATATGATTTTGTACTAAAATTGTGACCGAATACTGACAATTATTGACGAACACCATTTTTATAATCTCAAAATGAGAATTACTTCTGATTGTAATAAAATATTTTAGGTAAAAATCATTTTTTTGTTTGCATATTTTCCGCTCTTTAGTTATGTTCAACTAAAAAACACATCAGTTTTTTTAAAACTTTTTGATAGTTTCTCAAAATTCTATTGCAGTCGTAATTAATTAAAGCATTAAACGAATCATTAATTGAAAGACAAATATTGCTTCAATTTATTAGTTATTATTTTTAGGCTATTAAACGATAGCAACTATTTGAAAAACTATAGCCTGTTCTGGTTAGAGATCAAAAGTAATTACCTTTTCATTGACTTGAATAGAAAATGAACGATTTAAGGCATCGCTAGGACTGGAGTCGTCATCGAAATCCTCTCCACCGAACATAGGATTACTTATTTCAACATTAGCTGCACTTTCTTGCATTCTTATGTGCATAAACGCTCGATTACTAGTCATATATATACTGTACAGTTATTCAATAGTTTTGAACATTGCATTACTGTAGGAATTACCTGATTCTCATTCTGTAAGTGAATATACCGATGAAAACGGCCAAAAAGAGTATTAAAATAACGGCTAATGGTATCACAGCTATTAATATCCATTTAGTTGTATTGTCTAAAGAGTCTGACTCTGACTCTAATTCCGTAGCTCTTAAGACAAGAGTTTGACACCTGAGACCTACAAAACCTTTGGCACACCTAAAAAGAAATTCATTTGTATTGATATAAATATTAATGGCACACATGTGGTGCTATTCTTTCGTGCAGTACAGCTAATGTAAGTAATAGAGACATACGAGCACTTGGCACTGATGGTACTGTTAGGCGTGGCATCGGTGAGAGCACAAGTGCCACCGTTCAAACAGAATGCATCGCAAATATTAATTGTTTGTGTCTCACACTCAACACCAGTCCAGCCAATCACACATTCACAATATGGTTCTCTTTGAGCACTCAGTTGACACTGTCCTCCGTTATGACACATCACTTCATCACATGATTTTGCTATAAATCGTTCACAAAAGGCTCCCGTGAACTGAGGCCCACATAAGCATGTGTTGTGTCCGTGTTCTGACTTTGTGAGCACACAAGTGCCGCCATTACGACAACCGCACAGATTCTGCTCACATCGCTTTCCCTGATAGCCATGAGGACAAAGACAAACAGCTTTCTTAGCGTTTCGCTGACATGTGCCTCCATTAAGACAAGTCTCGCTACAGCTGTCGAGATCGCACTTTTTGCCACTATATCCCGCATAACACGTACATTGAGGCAGACCTGCAATTATAGTGCAATTGCCAGCAGAGCAGTAATTCTCGCACAAAGACTCTTGACATCTATCACCTGAAAATCCTATTTTTAAAATACATAATTAATAACAGTATTATTTAATAGGAATTGAATCAGACCTGAAGGACAATCACATAAAAAGCTGAGATCTTCATTCTTTCTGCAGTGACCAGAATTTTGACATTTGATTGAATGGCAATTTTGACATTTTTGTCCGAAAAAATCTGAACCACATCGGCATTGAGGCACTCCGTACTGGACATGACATGTGCCACCGTTTAAACAAAACTTATCACAAATATCAACACGAGTTTCACACCTGTCTCCGGCCCATTGAGGAGGACATTCACACCTGAGAGGCGGATGATTAGCATTATTACTATTGGTCAACAGATCGGGATAACAGTGGCCTTTGTTTTTACAATAGCCCGAACACCGATATCTATCGCAAAGCGGACCGTCAAAGCCTGGAGGACAACGACATTTGGGACTGTCATCACTCTCGTAATAACAGGTGCCGCCATTCAGACAGTTTAAATCACATTTGTTAGCAGTTGGCCTATTAGTTGGCGTACAAACCACTGATTGGTCTCCATTGCCACCGATTGGCGTTTCAATCATATCATTACTGCACAAACAAATTGCTTTTGAATGTGTTTGTGCCACACAGAGAGCCCCTTCTCCACAGCGTTTAGTAAGACATGGATTGTCAATGTTTGGGTTTTGTTTGTTTTGTTGAACTATCACAACATCACTCGCTTTGTTGAGACCTCTCACTAAATAAGTGATGTTTCCGACGCCGAACTTATTCATGCGAAAGATAGCGTTATTGTGAAAAGTACTCACATAAACATAATCTTCAAAAACTTCTATCTTATACGGCTTTTCTTCACTTTTATTGAAATGTTTGACAATATGCCGATACTTGCCATCGATATCAACAGTTTCAATGGTGGCTGCCTTTGGGTCAGTCCAATAGATACGATTTGCGGCGTAATCTATAGCGAGCCCAGTGGGCCACTCGAGGTTGCTTTCAACCAAAGCTTTTCTCTTACTTCCGTCCAGACGTGATCTAACATTATAAAAGTTATTGTATTATATGTTTATATCCATTAAATTATTATAGTTTATATAAATACTAATTCATGTGTCATTACTTGCATATAACTACAGGTATTTATCCCTATTATGAGATTTCAAATTATTACTCAATATTATCAGTGGTTGAGACAAACCTTTCAATCTTTGCATTTGTTCCCCAATCGGTCCAAAAAATAAATCCTGATTTGGGATCAACAATGATATCGTGCGGTTGATCCAAATGATCGCTAATTAAAGTTCGTTGAACAGAACCATCAATTGTAGAAATAGTGATAGTGGCGGCGCCGGCATCGATCCAATAGACATTCTTTGCAATCCAATCAACAGCTATACCTCGCGATGCAATTAAACCCGAAGCTATCACTACTGGTTGAGAAGAACTTTGAATTACATTTCTCTTTGTTTTGTGGGTCTTATCGTCAATCATCGGCGCATCAAATCTATAAACACTTCTGGTATGAAAACTGGTCCAGAATAGAGTCACTTTATCTGTTTCATACATCACATCGAATGAATCAATTCTCGAGGCCTTTGAGACATTCGATAGAATATCAATTAATTCTTGAACCAAAGACTTGTACGGATGCACTTTTCTCAGCCCACTCTCACTCGCGACCAGTAAGACAGGCGGTTCTCCCAATGCAGTACATGATGTCCTGTTGTCGATCAATGTCTTCTCATAGCCATTAACACACGAACAAAGTGAATGATTTGCAAACTTCTTAGTCAAACACAACTGAGAACAAGTGCCGAACTGACAAACAGATGTCTCGCAATTTTGTTCGTCAGAATTGTCAGTGCAGTCATCGTTTCCATTGCAAACATAATCAGAATCAATGCAATGATTGTTCAAACACTGAAACATATGAGGCCAACAATGCTTATGACGTGAACAGAAGAGCAGCTCCTCATCACTTCTGTCTCCACACGAATCTCTTCCGTCACATACTTTCTCATTTGAAATACAGATATTATTCTTACACCTGAACCTTCCCGGAGGACAAGCTATTGTAGAACAACGCGAAGGCTCTTCATCACTGTTGTCGCCGCAGTCATCCTCTCCTTTGAATGCAAATTAAAATGAAACAAAATATTAAAAATCAACGCATTATTCATACCATCGCAACGCCACAAAGCACTGACACACAGCCCATTATCACAGAGAAATTCTGATGACATACATGTGTGACCACAGTTTTCGTCAGAGCCATCGGGACAGTCGGCATCGCCTTTGCAATGATAAAGTAATAATAAAAACTATTACAATACAATGTATTGTGCAATTTGCAACACACGCACACATACCATCACACTTCCATTCATTTAAGATGCAAAAGTTGCTGTCATGACATTGGAATTCATTTGGATTACAGGTGACGTTGCAGTTCATTTCATCACTTTTATCCTCACAATTGTATTCTCCGTTACATCTCCACAAAAGTTTAATACAACGACCAGAAGAACAAACGAACTCATCCTCAGAACAGTCCCTTTTTTCGCATTCTTGTTCATCACTGTTGTCCCCGCAGTCGTCCTCGAAATCACATTTCCAACGACCTAATCATGAATTAAGACATTTAATATTTAAATGTTTTAATACTTATTAAAGTAAAACATACCGGGAATGCATTTACTGTTATTGCACTTAAAATAGCTGTCATCACAAGTGATCGATGATTTATGTTTACAAGAGTTGGGTTCGTCTTCTTGACCCAAACAATCAAAATCTCCGTCACATTTCCAGCTAAATGTCAAACAAATTTAATTTTAACTTTAAATGAAAATAAACCAAAAAAAATACCTCAATGGAATGCATCGACCGGTCGAACATTTGAAGTAATTCACTGGACAAACTCTAGCGGCGCACGAATCGGGTTCATCTGATTGGTCACCGCAATCATCATCACCTTTATATGTATTGCAATTCAAACTTAAAACTAATGAACAAATAGATAGAGACGTGTGCAGTCACACATACCGTCGCACTGCCAAACTTGAGGAATACATCGATTGTTAGAACATTTGAATTGGTTGTTCAGGCAATGCTTCTCAGCTAAAAGAATAGATCTCACAATAGTTAAAATGATTTTACATCAAAAACCAAACAAAAACTGACCACAATTGAGTTCATCCTCTTTTTGAGGACAATCGGTGATTGCATCGCATCTACTCGTGATACTAATGCAATGCGCTTCAACTGTGCCATTGCCTGAGCACTTGAATTGACTCGGAAGACACGTGTGTTTATCTAAATTAATGTCAAGATTTAATCAAAAAAGTATTGCAATGCTTAACAAAAATGGTTTTACCACATGCGCGCTCATCACTATTATCACCGCATTGACTGATGCCATCACACAATTGATTGGGAGGAATGCATTCTGAATTTTCACATTGAAACTGTCCGGGACTGCAATGAAATTTTGGACAACTCGAAGGTTCGTCTAATAATCAAATGTATAAAAATTGCAAAAATTCCTTAGCAATGAAACCATTAATTTCTACTATAATTACATTTATTTAAATATATTAAATGAAAACTTAATTTAAACACTAAATGATAAAGAAATGAATGTCTCACCCGATCCATCGCCACAATCATCCTGAGTGTCTGTGAAATGTTAAAATTTAATATTTAATTAAATATAAATAAAAGAATATAAAACAGACCGCATTTCCACCAAAATGGTATACAATTGAATGTTGTCTCACAAACAAATTGTGATGTCGTGCAGTTGTTCTCACAAGAAATGCTATCATTTTGTAGTAAATAATTTTCAGGACAGGCACAAACAGCCCCTCCATTGGGTTTCAATAAGCACAAAGTACTGCATTGCGAGTCTTGGCATGGATTAGCTGTTGGCAGAGGTAATTGTCGGTAAGGGTGATAAATATGAAGATCCATTGGTCTGTGGGCTGTTGTTGTTAGAGTGGATACATTAGAACAATGATACTTATGACAGTATTGGATGCCTTTTGATTCCCAATCACTCCAATACACAGTATTTTCGAATACAGTTAACGCAAAGATGTGATGAACCAAATTAGAAGTCTTACGGCTAATCACCACATGTCTATGCCTACCATTTAAATCTGTGACTGCGATATAATCCTCACGCGCGTCCGCATAGAAGAGTTCTTTATTGACATAATCAATGGTGAGAGCATTGGGCCAGCTCAGGCTTTCGTTTATTATAATTGTCAATTGCGAGCCATCCATTCCTGCCCTTCCTATATAGGGATTCTCACCCCAATCGCTCCAAAATAAATATCTAAATAATGAAGTTAATAAACTGTACAATAAGGTGGGGACAGCTCTATCACATTCAATATACCTTTAACAGTAATGCAAAGCAAGTGATCTCTTAAAAACATATTATAATCTACTTCTTAATATTTCAAGTTTAAAACTACTGTAATGTATAGTCGGTTTCAAAACTGCCCAAAATCGTTTTTTTTGGGGTTTTATACAAAGCCTAAATTAATGCATTTTGATCAACATTTTTGGAAATATACTATATGTTGGAAAGAACATTGTAGTGACGGCGTCCAAATTTCTTGTAAGGCAGGTAAATGATGCATGTAAATGATGCATGTAAATTCTCTCAGACAAATTGAATCAAAATTTTCGAATTCTAATCAATGGACACTAAACTAGACAAAAAATGATTGGATACGTGTAGTTTTGTTTTGCCTAAATTCACTTTACTTGAGTAGGGCAGTGCGGCAAACATCAAAATTTGGAAAATTCAATTGTTTATCGATCACTCATTCGAATGAGTTGTGACGGGTGTCAAATTAAAGCTTTTGAAATGATCTTTCCAGTATAGTATGAGTTCCCATATTAGATTTTCATTTTTTGACTTATTTATTAAACTATTTTTCTCCATTGAAAAAATTAATTCTTGAGATTACAAATATATTACTGAATTAGTGGTTGAGTTTATAATAGAATAATATATTTAACTGAATAAAACAAAAAATATAAATTTCACATAAGATCTGACGCAATAGTTGTTAAGGGTGTTCCAAAAGCTTTAATTCGACACAACTTAATCGAAGGAGTGATCGGTATACTACACTCAATTAAACTTTAGAAATTTTAATGTTTGACGCACTGCCCTACTCAAGTAAAGTGAATTTAGGCAAAACAAAAATAGGCGTATCCAACCATTTTTTGTCTAATTTAATGTACATTGATTAGAATTCAAAAATTTAGATTCAATTAGTTTGAGAGAATTTACATGCATCATTTACATGCATGATCTACCTATCTTACAAGAAATTCGAACGCTGTCTCACTACAATGTTGTTGCCAGCATATAGTATATTGAAAAATATTTTCATTAAAAACCATTCATTTTTTACAAGTAAAACCCCCAAAAAAACTATTTTGGGGAGTTTTGAAACCGACTGTACAAGTGTTTAGAATTATAGACTTATTCAACTTTTTTGAATATATTATGTAAAATACATAAACTCATATGTAGTTACACTTGTCTAATAAGCAGAATGCGAATCATCGGAAAATTCCATTCTTTTACCTTAAGTTTAATAAGAATATTGATATTAGCCCTCAAAATAAAATTCTAAAACATATAGTTTGAAAGTCACTATTTTCCCAATTTCAGGGGTTTTCAATTTTTGCGATATATTTGTTCGATTTGTTTCTATTTAGAAGTTTTTTCCCATATTTAATAATAAATTTATAATTTTTATCATATAATTAAGAAAAGTTTAAATAAAAATGCTTTCCATTAAGATTGACTCACAAAATATCCATAACTTGTCTCATTGTTGATGTGGAAAAACGGTATTTTTAGAGTATAAAAATTTATTGACTGGTAATATACAAAAACTATAAGTCAATTATGATTATTGAGTGCAAATTTGAAATATATGTTAATTGTCTCTAATTTTCTACTGTATAGAAGTGATTGAAATATAGTCTTTTTGAACTTATTTCTCCCCATTTGTATCCACATTTGAACCCATTTGAGCACTACTTTTAACTGCCGATAATTAAAACGTCTGCTAATAAGATATTTGATAATAAACTTTTATTAATTATACGAACCCTTCGTATGGATTCAAGACTATAGCTCGCGGTTCTTCGAGACCGTCTCTTATTAATATTTTTCTGAATTTTCCGTCTAATTTGGAAACTTCTATCGTGTCCTTTGCTTTGTCAGTCCAGTATAGGTTCCGTCCAATCCAATCAACAGCAATGCCATCAGGGCTTTGAACAGTTGCCGAATGAAGTATTTGTTGAGTTGAACTTTGATTACGACTCACTTCACACAAGCGCTTAATAGAGCTGCCCATTGCTGTCACGTCAGACCAATAGATGCAGCGTTCAGTCCAATCAAAATCGAGTGCCACTGCATTTGTCAAATTGTGTACAAGAACTTTGTTATCATGACCTTTGATATCGATTTGTCTTATATAATATCGATTCGAGAAGATTATAGTGGGATGAGTAGAGCTGTCAGCTTTACAAGAGATGCCGCCGTCAATAGTGTAATACCCCTTATGACAGGCGCAGGCATATGAACCATAAGTGTTACGACAGTGTTGACTACAAGGACGCTTTGATTTGCATTCATCCACATCTTTGCAAACTCTGCCACCGTCTAAAGGCTCAAAGCCATCAAAACAACTGCATTTATAACCGATGGGCATATCCTCACATTTTTGTGCGCAAACAATTCCTGATTCACATTCATTAAGATTGCATTTGGTTTCATCAGAATAATCACCGCAATCATCGTTTCCGTCACACAGAAGGTCTGCTTCAATGCATACTTCATTTTCACACTCATACTTGCCATCAATGCATTTAGAAGTTGTCATGTTATGAATGCATAATCCAATTGCTTCGTCTTCTCCGTCATGACAATCAGCGATACCATTGCAGAGCCAAGTCTTAGAAATGCATTTTTTGCTACGACACTCGAACTCATCTTTTTGGCATTTAGTAAAAGAAATGCAATTGTTTTGTTCGTCTGATTTGTCACCGCAATCATCGTCTCCGTCACAGTAAAAGTTTTGTAAAATGCACT
>JAQGAM010000619.1:0-11849 GCA_034697665.1 Nanhermannia comitalis
ATCTTATTTTAGTTTTCTTGATATAAGGGACTAAACATAAACTGGTTGATGTGTACTTCTATTCACAAAGTCTAGATTTGTATTAATTCTTTATCTAAAGTATTTGAAACCTAAACAGGTGCAAAACTGTCTATAAAATTAATTTCAAGTGAAATCTTAAGCTAATTTTACATTTTTAAAAATCCCAATCAATCCCATTAGTCAAAATTTCAATCCCAATTCCATCATAAATGGGATGGATTTGGACTCAGGTTCTCAGCACTACTCTGAACTGAATCAAATTGTGATTTCAAACAAGATTCAAAGAATTACAAGTGATCCCTGAGTGCAAAATTTTAACAATAAGGCCTTTATTTTTAAGAGTTAAATTGCTTTGAGAACTGAGAAGATTAAGAACTAATAAGACAGAATACATATTCCTATCAGTCTAAGAGCTGATCTTATCTTTACAAAGATTCTTGAGATTTGATGTGCTTTTTTATTCATTTATAATGATAAATAGATAAGTTGTCAAATAAATGGAGTTGACTTAATATTATATCTTATGGATAAATATATTCGCCTATAATTTTATTTGTTAACAAACATTAATCATATCATTCATTATTTGTAAGCAGGTCTGAGCAGATTAGATACTTAAATCTATGCCTAATGATTATCAGGAATAAAATGTGGGTTTTGAGAATTTCACCCAATTTTGAGGCAGTTTCAAAAACTTATAGAATTTTTGATATTTAAAAAAATTTGAAATCAATGTTTGATTTCTTGAAATTTATTATTATTGATATAAAGTTATTATATGGAGTTTATATACAGTATATATGATTCCGCAAAGTTACAGTAAAATTATTATTGTTATAGCAAAACCGATTTCACTTTTAGATTCTACGTGAAAAAAAACTTCCAAATGAGTTTTTTTCAAAATTCTAAGTGTGAGCCCTGTTTACAAGATTAAACTTTTAAAACAAATTAACGGTGTTATCATCAAAAGCTATTCATTACATAAGAAGTTTATTTGATACATTTGAGTGGCATATCTCTCATGGTATCACGTCAAAAGGGAGCACCAATAAGGGCGCCCAATAATCATGATCGAAGTGTAGTGGGTTCGAACCCCGGATTCAAAGCTGTTTTTCTGCAATATATTGGGCACATATTCATTGTTTTATAACAATCCCATGGCCTGACGCGTTCGCCTACACACCGACACGGGGTTATCGCTATAAAAATCTCATTAGTTTTCAACATAGGCTTTGGTGAGATCTCCTCTCATTAGGGAGTTGGCTGAAGAAAAAGTTTTTCTTAGTAAAGTTGTTCTTAATTTGATAACTCATGCATAATAAATAAATTAAAGTTTATGTTATTATTTTCTTTACAAAACATGAATACATTTTTTAGTTGATTTTTACTCTCGAGTCTCGACCTTCAAAATCATAACGAAAATGAAGAAAAAATAGATTTTTAATGATTAAGCAGAATTTTGTAATTTTATGTATAAACTTAAATTAAATTAAATTTAATCCAATTAAATTTAATTATTCTATTTTATCTTCTAATTAATTTAATTTTTTCATTAAAATTCATGTAAAACATGCCACTTATTAATTAGTAACATATATTTGAATGTAATCGTTAATATAAAAATAGTCCAAAAACTTAACTTTTTGTTTGATTCATTAATTACACATCATTTACGATACGTAGTAGTTTATTGATTAATAAAAAAAAAACATTTGTGTCTGCACTGAACTCGAACGAGATTTGAAACTCTGGAGCAGAATCGATAGTCTGACACTCGAATCGAGTTCTAATTACAAAATCGAATAAAAAATGATTGTAAGGCTTATCTCATTGAACCTTAAATTTGAATAAAGTTCATACAGTGATTCCTATCTCTCAAAAATTATGTGGTTATGTCTTAAACACAAATCTTAAATACATCCTATAAATTGAAGTAATCCAAGAGGTTCTTCACTTTATTATTGATTTTAAATGACCTAAAGTTACATAACATGCACTGCACCAGTGCTGGTATATCTCTGAAGAAATGGTAGTATAAGATATACCTCGATATGCCTAAACTCCAATTATGAATTGTCCAATAATACAGAGTTGTAATCTTATGATTGTTGAGCCGTAAACTGGAAGAAAATTGACTTATAGTCGATTGACAGCAGCGGACAGTTAAGTGATTCGAACAAAGCTAAGCGAGCGTAACAATATTTATACTCAAGAAGTGTTACCAGAAGGCCATCTAAACCTTTTTACTCGGATCTCAATTCTATTGATCTCAACGCGAAAAGCATTTTGTGGCGTATAAAAGCATTTCTACATAAGCTTTAGTACTAGTTTTGTAGTCTTTACTCATACTAAACAGTTATTGACAATCAAATTAGTCAACACTTAACACTAGAAGCAAACACTTTTATCTATTTATAAATAACTTGCGCTAAAATTTATTGAATAAAAAAATTCAGATCGATTTGAATATATGTTCCGAATCTACTCTGTCATACAGTATTATAATAGTTCCCAAATTCGTTTCAATCTATGCTCTACCAGTGCTCTACCAGTGCTCTGCCAGTGCTCTACTGACTTCAATAGAACTTATCTATTTATTGAATTCAACTCTTATTCTAAGTTATATGAGTGTCTACTCTTATATATGAGTGTATCCGGACTTAAAGGCTTAACATTTGAGATCTAACTTAATATAAGGTGTTTTTATTGGAATATATGTCAAGTTATGAGTATTGCAATCGCATAAAAGCAGTCAAAATACAAAATGAGTTGTTTTCTCAATAATGAAATTAAGAGTTGTGCCTCTAAATTAAAAGTTTTGTATGCGAACGACAAACACTTATTAAATTGCTTAGAAAAATATTACATAAAAAATTAATTAAATTCAATAAAATAAAACACTTTGTAATTCATAAAATGCAGATCAAATAGATTTAAATGTTTTGTAATAATTAGAGGTCAATTAGAGAAGTGTTAGACTCGAGACTTCTTAGTCTCAATCGAGAGTTGTGACTCTCTATCTCGAATCGAGTGCAGTAGAGAGGCTCTCGAAATTGAATAAATTTTTGATTAATCATAAGTTTTTGAAAAAACATTACTGAAAACAAATATTTATCAAAATAATTATCTTTAAAACATCATACTATTCATCATAATCTGCTGCAAAAAACACGGCATTCTCGTCATAAATCAGTTTATAGACTTTTTTAATCTTAAAGTTATATTAAAGTTATATTAAACATGAGGCTTAAACATTACAATTTATAATGTTAGTCAAGTCTATAAACATGAAATAATGCTAATTAAAACTTATTTAAAAAATAAAAGTATTTTAAAATATATGTCAGACACAATAGTTTCGAGAGTCGAGACTCGATCTCGTATGAAAACTTGATCGAAACTCGAAAGTTGAACGCTTAAAATTACTAATCTATCTATATTTTAAAATAATCAAAATTCACTTAAGAACTGACCAAAACGATAAAACCAAAGCTTTACTATATTTTTAGAATAGTTAAAATTGTATTGAATTGCTTTAAATTTATAAATTGGTGTTTTGAATAAGAAATTGTTATGAAAAATAAGATCTCAACAAATATAAAGATTTTTCTATTAATCAATGACTTCAAACTTCACCATTCGATGGTTTGGAGTTTATATTTGTGAGCATTTGATTCCGACTAACATGAAAAGGGAATTACGTTTAACTCAATCTTTCTTTTTGCTGCCTTTAAATGGCAAACACATTGATCACAAGAAATAAAACAAAAATAAAATTTAGGACACTATAAATGCATTGATTGGGTCTAATAGTAATGTCTGGACTGTATATCTTATAAAAGTGCTCACAAATTGAATAAAATAGCAATTTCTGCCATTTATTGATTCAATTTGAGATCATTTCAATATATTCGATAGCATTTTATAGAAATTCTTCTCTCGTATTCAGCTCATTAACATATACTTTATTTTATAATAATTTTTTTAAAAGTATTCATTTTATAAAATAAGTTTGCAATAGATTTGTATTCATTGCAATATAGAAATTGATTTAAAAATGGAATTCAGTTGAGTTAAGAATTACTATATTTTTATTAATCATTAATAGGCTTAATATTCTGTATATATATTTGCATTTATCTGACTTAAGTTGCATTTAATCTAAAATCAGTTGTCAGGTCGAATCCAAGCAGTAGTTAAGAAACACTGAATAATGTCCGTTCATTACCGGTAATTAAATTAATATTTAATATATAAAGTGCTGAACGTGTCTTTGTTTTGGCGGTTTTAACAACTTTTATAGTCATATAAGAGTTATAATACTCTCTGACCCTGTTATTGGCAGCGTTCCTCAGGCTCGGCGGCTCAGCTCGAGGCTGAGAGCTTTTTTCAGGCTTGAGGCTCGGCTCAAGGCTCAGAGTTTTAAGTTGACTAAGGCTCATGTTTTAGCTGAGGCTCACTTTAAGCTTCACCTCTTCACCTAAAAAATATATATGCAGGAAAAGAGTAAAAGTTTTGAAAGTTTATTTTTTCATAAGTATTATTTTATGGGATAACTAAGAAACGTGATATACTTCAAAATTGTCTATTCAGGCATCAAATGTGTTCTAAATATATGCTCTTATATTTTAAAACATAAGCATAGCATAGAATTTAAATTTTGAACTATTTATTTAATACAAGGTAAGGCCCGAGGCTCAGCTCAGAGGCTCAGTTGTACGTCATTTTGTTAGGCTCAGGCTCGCAACGAACCTGGAAAGCTCGAGCCTTGAGAAACACTGGTTATTGGCAAATCTGGTTGTTAGCAAAGGTTTTCAATGCACGGCCAATGCTATGAGACCTATGAGACCCTTAATGTTAAATTGTTTGCATATTCACATTAACCTTGTATTGGTAACAATTACTGTACATACGTACAGTACAGATAGAATACTGATATACGCACCAAATAAATAGTACCCACTTTTGACAATTTTCCCGAAAATCTTTATTTTCAGTTTAGATTTTTCAAAAATTGGTTTAAAAGTTTAAAATAATTGAAAAATGTCTACTTTGTTAAGATGATGAATAGCTTCATACTATTCATGCTATTATTCATTTAATTATATTGTTCTCAATTATTATTATCCCATAATAATTAGCAACTTATGACTTTTTTGATGCATCGACGAGTTGTCAATAACCGGGTCGGACTGTATCATAAAAACTGTAGTTGCGATACATTACAAATGTTTGTGTTTAAAAAAATTTCAGTTTTACTGAAAATATGTTGGACTAAAGGCAGGAATTGAATGCATGTCTTATTAATATTTATCGTATTTATGAAAACTTGTCCTTTCATTAAAACCTTACATTAATTACGTTTTGATGTATTTGTGTTTTGTTCCCTATTATGGACTCATTTATTGAAATATACGATAAATATATAGAAAACTAATGATACAAAAGTACATCAATTATGACGTATATTATGTTTATATTTAAGGCCAATCACTAAAAACACGTGAGTTTGTAAATAATGAAATCAAATAAATATAATTAAATTGAGAGACAATTAATCACAAATAGAGAACTCAATACTAACTAAACAAACGATTGACTAAATAGTATTTGAATTAAATTGAAACGAATTAATAAATAAATAAAAATGATTGATATAATGGTTGATATAATTGATAAATAGAAATATGTTTTAACACAAATGTATTAATAATAGTATAATAACGACAACAAGAAAGCGATGGAAGTGGAGGACCGACACCTCAACGTAATCGTCGACTTAATCAATGAAATGCTCATAAATTACGAGCCATTGAGATATCTATCGGAACAGTTTAGTCCTCCAGATATGGTTTGGAGATTATCTCAACTGATCATTAAATATGAAAACAATATATTAAGTGATTCGCAAATAGTAAGTGCTCTCGAGTATGACATTAACGACAACTCATTGGAAGCGTGCAGTGCTATAAGGCTTTGGCTCTTAGACTACTATAAGACTGATTTCGTGACACTCAATGAGTTCAAGTTAGTGAATGGCGTCGAAGAAGAGATCGTTTTGACAGCTCTTATGGTCTTAAGAGTATTGTATAGAATGAGACAAATGCTTGACCTCAGACTCAATCAGGTGTTGAGCAATGGGTGGAAAGATTTGCATGAATTCGATGAAGCATTAGATGAAAAGTTTGAGACCAGATGTTTGAAACTTATGGCTCTTTTAGTTAAACATTCCGTTCAAAAGCGTTTAGAAGTCGATCAGTTAGTCAAACAAATCAATTGTTTGAACGACGACAAGTCTCTATTGGAAGAAAAACTCAGAATTATTAACGAAAAAACTGTTAAATCGGTCTCTAATCAGATCCGCGTCAATAGAACTCAAATAAGAAAAGTATCGAATGTTAGCGATGCTAATGAGGTATCGTTAAAGTCACCGAATTTGTCGCCCAAAAAATCAATTACTTCTGCGCCTAATCTAATAGTACTTCCATTGTCTCCTTCAAAGACTACTTCAATTGTCCCATTGTTTGCTTCGCGTCCAGTCCTGTCTCCCATTAGAAAGACAGTGAACTCAGTCAACATCTATGGACCAAAGAGTTCACCTATAACTCCATTATCTCCTCCCAAACACTCCCCTATAAAAGCAAACTCTTCTCGAATGCAAACGTCACAGCAAAAGCAAAACACAACTACCAGAAGGTCTCTTCGCATATCGAGCTCTTCAACAGCAAAACTAAATGGCAATGAAATAGCGCCACAAAACGCTATTCGGGAAATTCAGGCGATATTTACGGAAACCGACGATTCGGAATTCGAATACTTTGATAGTCCGCCGTCGGCTCCATTGGTAGCACAACCGATAGCACTTCCGCCTAAAAAACGAAAACAGGCGATAACACAATCACCAGAAAAAACTCCAATACCGTCGACTCGTAAAAAGTCTGTTCAAACGCCTCCCAAAAAGTCGAGTAAATCTCATTCGTGGCCCTCAAGGAATAAAGTCTACCCCAGAAGAAAACGATATCCGTGCGATTGGCCTAACTGTGGATACATTGCTGACAGACCTTCAACTCTTGTTAGTTCTCTTTGATTATTGTTTTTATGTTTAAAATAATAAAACTTATAATATTTGACTGACAGGTACGACATGCGAGAGCACACACAGGAGAGAAGCCTTATAAATGTGATTGGCCCGGATGTGACAAACGCTACAAAATGAGTTCCAATTTAACTCCGCATAAGCTGACGCACACGGGGGAGAAGCCATACAGGTGTGATTGGCCTCAATGTAACAAACGATTCACATATCCTCAGCATTTGAAGAGACACAGAATCGCTCATCAAAAAAGAACAAGACGTCAGCGCTCGGAAACAACAAGAACTTTGTCGGATGTCTCAAAAAGGCTTAAACAAGAAGCTGCCGCTGCTGTCAATTCTGTATAGCATTCATTGGAAAATATCATTTAGGATAGAATTGCAATTGAGTTGTGAAACAAGTCTTTGATAATTATTTCAAACTAAATACTATTTTGATCACTATTTAGCGCTGTCTTATAGCCTCTTAATTGTCTTATAACTCTTAATTGTTTTAGTGATATAACTATTATATTTTTTTAACTAAAGGTATTTGCAAATTATCAGATTTAAAACTCGTTATATATTTTAAATTCTGTCTTAAAACTTACTGACTGTCAAAGTTTGCACGAATAGCATATCTCCTATTTTTTAACAATTAAGTTGAGAAACAATACAGTATTTCTACTTTTTAGACATCTAAATAAACTTTTAGGTCAATTTGAATTTAAATGTTTGCAAATTTGGCTCATAATATGTTTCATATAAAACATGAACCATTGATAACTTAATAATCAAAATTTTTTATATTGCATTAGATATGTAGAGCTTATATATTTGTTATTTGAAAGTATAGTTATCAGTTTTCAATTTAATGAGTTTTAATTTAATTGTTTATCGATTCAGTTATTAATATTATACTAAGTTTTTAAAAATCTTTGCTTAAAAATGAGTACAGTTTCCATAATAATGATGTTTTGACCTATTTTTGTTGATGTCTTAAAATCACTGGATAGACGTCAGGACAACCAACGAGTTCATAATTATCTGAAAAAAGCCTATTTTTTCTTTTAATTTTTAGTCCTTTGTTGCCTATTATCTCGTTTAACTCCATATTTTGCTATTTCATTGCATAAAAACAAGTTCTACAATAAAAGCTCTTCAAAAGTTGCAAATTTTTATGAATTAGCGTCAAAAAAGCCTATAAAACTTGTTATTTACAACTTTATTCTATTAGAGTTTGAAATCTTAATGTTTAAACTTTTATTCCTATCGATAAAACTATTATATGGAAACTATGAATGAAAAATACAAAATAATTAAATTAATTGCTTTTCAAATTGGATCTTATTATTAGAAATGAATAAACTGTATTCCTCTTTAGAATAACAATATTGTATCGAAAAATTAGGCTTAATTTTCTCTATTTGCGTCCCTTTTGACTCCTTGCCAGGTTTTTAGTCTCTATTCTGGAGGCTTTAGTAATTAGTTTTCAATTGTAAAAGTTTATCCTTAACTTAAGCTATAATTGACTGTTTCATTTGCTAAATCAGTGTTTAACTAAAATCAAGATAAGTAGTAAAGAATATTCAGAGATTTAAAGAAAATTAATATTAAAAGGTTAGACAGTTTTAAACTTAAATTCTGCTCACTGTATACATACTGTTAACCTATAATTCTTACTCTTGAGTCAAATAGTAGTTTGAAAGAAATATCATTCAGTCGATAATGAATTTTATAATAACTAAAACGGTAATTAAAATTTATAATTTGCTTAAAACTATATTTTAATTAATGCTCAAATGAAGTATTGATTGGATTTTTAACTATTATTTTATTCATAATTAAGATGAAAAAATTGTTTGCTTTTGATTATATAAATATCTTATGATTTTATTATCATTAAAAAATTGAGTTAATCCACTCTCAGATTCATAATTGTTTTATCGCAATAATAAATATTTATATTCAAGAGATTTGTTTCAAAGAATGATAAACTTTGAGTACTTGGAAAAAGCGGCTTATTTTATGAAATATTACAGTATTATTAAAGTTTTTAAATTATGGCAAAAAATTGATTTATTAATAGCAAGAATAGAATTTAATGATTGGCCGAAATCTAATTCTTGTAAAAAAATATAAAGAATGCAATTAATGCAAGATTATGTTGAGATTTATAATCAAGTTATATATAACACAACATCAATTTTGATAATCAATATAATAATTCTCATTTAAATACAGTATTAAGGGATGGCTTTTTGTTCGTGAGATTCCTGATGGAAGCAAAAGGTGATTCCCTGATCCCACGCTCTCTTGAGTATGACGTCAACTAACCCTCGTTTGTCAGGACAGTGATACCATTCAGTAAGAGCTCTATTACAGTCTGCGTCTTGAGGTGGTGTACGAATGGGGATATCGTTCATACAGTTCTTACAGTTCAACTTTCTGTGTGTATCGCTTTTCACGTCTTCTTCATATCTAAACAGCTCTTTGAGTTCAGATAAAGTGAAATGTCTTTCAACGTTCTCCTCATTGTCGACAACACAACTGCTCAGCGCTTTCTTATGTGTCTGTCTTTGAAATATTTTCTCTTCTATAGTACCGGTCGATAGTAACCGATATATAAAGCACTGTTTTCTCTGACCGTCTCTCCAGACCCGAGCCATAGCCTGTCCATCATTAGCCGGATTCCAATCGGGGTCATACATAACAAGACGGTTCGCACCAATTAAGTTAAGACCACAACCGCCCGCTTTACTGCTCAGCATAAATATGAAATCAGAACTGTTTGGGTTATTAAAGCTTTCGACTACTTTTCCTCGCTTTTTAATAGTCATCGAACCGTCCAAACGAACGTAATTATAACTACGAGTTCGACATAATCTCTCAAAAAGGTCCAAAGTTTGGGTATAGTTTGAAACGAGAACCACTTTGTCTTTGGTTTCATTTTTGATGAACGCCAGAAGAGTGTCGAGAACTTTCATTTTTCCTGACAGTGAAGGCATCACTTGTTTTGAATTGAGTGATGAGAAGTCTGATGGAAATAAGCTTAAAAGTGACTCCAAATCATTCTTCGAATCTTTGCACATATCATAAGCCAATTGAGGACTATTGCAGAGCTTCTTAAGAAATGTGATGGCAATCAATGAGGCTCTGCCTCCGTTCGAGCTCTCATTATTGGCTGCATTGACAGCTTTAATCACTGCTTTGGACTTAAGGAAAAAGCTGTACAAAGTTTTTTGAAGAGAAGTCAATTCACAGCAAACAATTTGCTCTATTTTTACGGGTAAATACTTGGATAGAATGGTAGCCGTCCTTCTAATCATGCATTTATTAACAATAGTAATTAATTCTTCTAATCTTTCTTTTCCTCTTTGTATGTCATCATCACTCGCGGCGGCATCTCTTCCGCGCAAAATTGGATTTTCGTATTTTCTCTTAAATTCTTGAGCGGTTCCCAGAATTCCTTCGTTAACGAATTGAACTAAACTGAAGTATTCGAGTAAATCATTTTGAATGGGAGTCCCGGACAATAGAATACGTCGCTTAGCATTGATTTGATTCAAAGCATGATATGTTTGATTGTCCTGATTCTTAAGGCGATGGCCTTCATCGCAGATTATAATTCCTATTTCTCCCGAATGTAAGACATTTGCGTGCAATCGAAATGTCTCATAAGATATAATTAGTATAGGATTTACACAACGCCTCCCTTTTATAGTATTAATAAAATTGTTTAACTTATTATCAATATCTTGTTTAGAGCCGCCGTCAATGGCCATCACATTCAATCGATTAGTTAACCATTTATTGATCTCGTTGTGCCAGTTCTTGACCAAACTACTCGGCGCCACAATCACTGCTTTCTCTATAGTTGGCTTACAATCGGGACTTTGTTTCAGAAGTGTGTATAGGAGTGAAACGCATTGCAACGTCTTTCCCAAACCCATCTCATCAGCCATTATACAGCCATAACTGCCCTCAATTTGAACGCCTGTCACGCAGTCCCACATAAACTTCACACCTTCTCTTTGATGCGGCCGAAGAACAGCCGTAAGTATTGGGTCCACCACTACGTGCACTTTCTGATCACTTGCCTTCAGTTTAAGCATTTCGTGAGCGCTCATAACTGGAGGACTCCATAGTACTAAAGCATTATCTGCTTCGGGATCGTGTAGTGGATGACGAGCTCCGGACAGACGCACTCCTAGTGTGCGATGAGATCCACCTTTTGTTTAATTAAATGTAATTATAATAAAATAAATAAAATAAGTTTATTATTAATAATAGTATTAATGAATTGATAGAAACCGTTATAGTTATCAATGGGTATAACGAAAGGTCGGGACAGTATTTTGCGGATGTATTCCTCGTGAGAGACCTTCTTCTCAAGGATTTGATTACTATTTAGCGCTCCATTTGCGACATTAGTATTAATATTAAACCTTTTGCTTGGACTCAAAGTAATTGATTGTGCGCTCGAACGACATGACTTTCTCTTCTTATCATTTGATTGGTTTGACTCTTGTTTTCGTTTTTTGAGTAGAGACGGAACGAGACTTCTCAGCATTTCTTATATTAATTATGTATTTGTTTAGATGTATAATAATCTGATTGAAGACATGCTTTTATACAGACATAAGATAGTGATAACAGTGATCATTAGATTGAATATCAATTATAATAAATATAATTAAATATTAATTATTTATTTATTTACTTATTGCTCATCACAAAAACATTCATATTTTGAG
>JAQGAM010000620.1:0-11847 GCA_034697665.1 Nanhermannia comitalis
CCATATCTCCCGGCACTCATACATTATATATGGCACACACAGTGCCATATATTAATATTGTGAAATTATATTTCACATTACCCCCTACTTTGTCTCGACGTCCTCGACGAGACGTACATTATTTTATGTTGCTATTTATGACATAACTATCGATTTGTACTGATATACATTTTTTTTTTTTTTTTTTATTATATTTTATTATATCACAACCTTCAACTAAACTTAATATTATACCTTCACCTTATAACATTCATTAAACATTATTATTCTATTTAAATTTAATAAAACAAAGAAATTTATAATAATAACCTTCACCTTAACATATTTAATCATTAAACCTTTAATTTAAACATTATTATACTTTAAACTCAGTCAAAACTTTGACCATTTTTAGCCGATAATCACTCAAACTTTTATAATATATTTCCTCTTCTATGATACAACTTAAAGTGTTAATAATCATCCATACTCCACAGTTGTAACTATCTTCTTGTTGTTCACATTTTTCATATACACTGGACCAACAAATTCCAAGTAGATCAGGATGCAATTCTGCTAAGCTCATCACTTCATTTACTCTAATTATGTCATTTGGATGTTTCAATGAGTTGTAACACTTAACTTGTTTTTTGTTAATGTCACAGATGATGACAAAGAAATGATTTTTAATCAGGAAAGGAAATACTATAAATTTGAGAGTCTGAGTGTTAAACTTTTGTTTGAAGAATCCTTTTGAGAATCGGTGAAAGTCCTTCTCCTGTCTTCTATCAATGCTCTGGATTGTTTCAAATAGGTGTACAGATCGTTTATTGTTCAATTGAATGTATAGATATGCATCAACAATATTGTTAGTAAGTCTCTTGTTGTTTACAATAATATTTATGTGAGACTGTTTAATGATTATGTTATTCACTACACAGACAATATTTGAATAGTCTATTTTCTGTAATTCAATCATTTCAGAGTCCACAGGGCTGTCTGTTACTGTTATTATTTTTGAAAGAGTTTTTGATTCTTGAACAATCGAAACTTCTTTCTCAGGAATTGTTTCAATGGTTTCCATGTTATGTTCGTCGTTATAGGGTGGTTCATTACTTATTAAGGATGCTGCAATATCTTTCATAAATTTGTCACAAATCTCTTTATCCGGAGGGTTGATGCCAACATGATATTGCACCAAAGAATCAAAATTAATAAGATTTGGTGAGTAACTATTCCCTTTTTTACCGGCTAAACTTTTTGTTGCAGAGTTTAATTTAAGAGTTGCAAGTGAGACACCGATTATCAGTTCATTATATACTTTAAATATATCAATCAAGTCAGTTTTTGCCTTTTGTTCAAGGATGGATTCACCACAATCTGCAAAGCTATCGAGGATTAACAATCGCTGCGAAGGAGATATCGGATCACCAAATTGCCAAGTATCTAGACATATACTGCTGTTATCGAGGTTTAGATGTTTATTTTGAAGATGTAGCATTGCTTGAAAAGTATCGTTAGTAACCATCTCAGTCAGTTGATAACTAGAAATTGCACATGCTTTACAGAGCAAACTTTGACCTGCATAATGTTTAAAAACATGTTCAGAAAATAATTTGCGTTCACCAAATTTCGGGCAAGGCACTGAATTGTTGGCAGATATTTTTGCGCATAGCGGACATACAAGTGGCGAATTAAAATTCACGCTTTGTTCTGCACACTTAAATTGTGCCTTCAAATGGTGTTCTGGCCAAAGCATCATAAATCGGTTTTGACGCATTACTAAACATATTGGTTTGCAATTAACTCCACAGAAATGTTCATTGTTGACTTTTATGTGTGATTCTAAGTGTAATTTCATGGATTGAATGTTCGAATCAACATGATCGCAAAACAAACAACAATAATTCTTAATTTGTTCTAAGGTCTCAACAGAATTTGAAGCAGCAGTGCTGGTGATGATATTATCCTGAACTTCCAATTCGAAGTCTATGATATATGGATCTTCGAGACTGACTTTCTGAATGTATTTTTGTCTTTTCATTTCATCTGAAGCTAGTTTTCTTTTTAGCAAGTATCTTTGACGCTTTGATGCACGTTTACTTTCTAATTGATTCCCCTTGCCAGGAATTAATTTGAAAATATTAGCTTTGTTTTCATCAATTATATAACTTGAGCCAGCATAAATATTTGATTTCTTGAACGTATTTCTTTGTCTGTCAGCTGCCCTTCTCACGTCTATTGGAATATCTGCCTTTATTGGCATTTTGTTCTCTATGTAATGTGGCCATTTTGTATATAATTGTTGACACGCGTCCTGATAAGCTAACTGTACTGAATTTGAATCTGAATCGACCCACTTTCCTAAAGCTTCAATGCAGACACGATTGCGTCTTTGACTTGATTGCATCTCAATGTTAACTCTTCTATAGACATAGCCACCATGATGAACAATTCCAAACTTGTATTTTGTGTCAATTTTGTAGAGGCCTAAGAATTCGGGTGAGTTTATTAAACTGCCCAGTCTTTTAGACCAATTTCTTGACATCTAATAACATTAGATATATATTAAAAGCTTATTAAATCTAACAATCAGCTAAAATTTTGGACAGAGTAACCCTCTAATTCTACACTACACCCCCTACTTTGTAACGTCTTTCACGGGATCAGTTATCGTACCGCCGAACGGAGTACTTTATGGCGTCTCACACCCTTCCCATGAGCCGAGTGCCCATGAGGTACCCTTTCTTCATCTTCTTTCTTGAAGTTAGTTTAAATTGTTGGTATATTGTTATTATTTGTTTTTTTTTTACACATATACATACACATACACATACGCACGCACATTAATTTATCGAGTATATCATAGTCTTGATTTACGCCCACGATATTTAGCTTGGCATCGCAAAGCTGGGGAATGTCTAATAATGCCTCTTGAACTATATGAACGGCCATAACTACAACTTTTTGCCGTTGGATGCCCCCATTGGTTTACTTCAGGGTACAGGCGTCTGGAATTTGGGGAAACATCCATTTCAACATCTTGGGACATTTCTTGGAATCTTGCAATCTTGGAATCTGAGGATACTGTTCGGGTATTACTAATTGGGCTGTAAGTAATTTTTAGATTTGAATGACCTTTCTTAGCATACATGTCATCAATTGCATACTGACACGCAATATCTATAGTACTCCCCCTACCCATCGCATTATTTTCTGGTACAAACACAAAAAACATTTTTGCTGATTCTCTTATACATAACTGTGGATTTTTGAAACCCCAAAGTCTACAAAGGTTTACTAAACTGCCCCACTTAATAGAATTAATTTCTCCATCATACTGTTTAATTTCAGTGTCTAACACTAATTTAATTTTTAAAGCTTTACATAAATTTATAGCTGACGCTATTTTTGCAGAACGTTCAGATGTTCCTCTTGCTGTTGCAAATGTTGTAGCATATTTTAATCGAATTAAGTACATGGCGGTAAAAACGTTTGCATCATTGTGGTACAAATAGGTATATTCAGGTACTGGACAGTTATGTTCTTTAGCATAATCTTCAAGAGCAATAATCGGACTTCTAAACATCTGAAAGTTTTAATGAATACATATCATTTGCTTATTATCATAACACATTATTAGTTCAATTTTCAACACTTAATTATGTATAACCATATCTTTGAGCGGGTTTTATTTTTCTCCCATATCTTGTAAATATTGGGCTATCGATTACTTTTGGAATGGTAGTGTCAGGGACAGGTTGATCGGAAACAGCGGAGCTAACTATGTCATCAGCGGGCTCAGTCTGTTCTGGAGGACTGCTAGCTATTGATTCTTGTGTTATGTCGACATTGTCATGTCCTACATCTACAGACTGATCAACCACTGGCAGGTCTTGATAACCTCTATCATTATTATCATTTATAGAGCGCTCTAAATCACTAGAATCATATGGCTTTAATCTATTAACATGAACAATAAACTGGCGTAATCTACGCCTTGGGCCCACTTCTCTAATTTCATAATCGACATCTGTGGTTTGTCTTAATATCTCATAAGGTCCAAACCACCTATGGATCCATTTAGGATATTTGCCTTTTTTTTTAATCGGTGTATACACTAAAACCAGATCTCCGGAGTTAAAAATCATATTATTAGCTCTACTGTCGTACTGATCAACCTGTCTATCTTGAGCTGCTTTTATTCTTTCTTTTGCTAAGTTTCTAGCTTCATTAATTAGTTGGGGAATTCTATTTGCATAAAAACTGTTTGTGTCTATGTCACACACTACATCAGAAGGAAGTACAGCTTCCCTCCCAAATACTAAATAAAATGGCGTGAATCCTGTGCTTGCTTGAATACTGGTGTTATATGCAAATGTTACATACGGCAAAATTTGAGACCACTGTTTTTGATTATCTGACACATAGTGACTTATCATGTTATTTAGGGTAGAGTTCATCCTCTCTGTTAACCCATTACTCATGGGGTGATAGGGGGTCGTCCTTATGTGTTTTGTCTCAGACATTTTTAGTACTTGTTGCATGACATCACTTACAAAACCCAAACCACGATCACTCGTCAAAAATCGGGGAAATGAGTGAATTAAACAGATGTTTTCAATGAAAAATTTAGCTGCAGTTTCTGCATCTTGTCCTGCAACAGCTTTTGTTACAGCATATCTTGTTGCGTAATCAACGCTAACTATTATATTGTTAAAACCATCTTCTGAAACCGGTAAAACCCCCATAAAATCGATTCCGATATGCTCAAATGGTTTGCCTGTAGAGATGGGTATAAGTGGGCCTTTAATAGGATGAGGTTGTGATTTACGAGTAGCACAATCTAAACAACCTCTTACATAACTCTTCACAGAACTAAAGAGTCTAGGCCAGAAATATCTTGTTCTTATTTTGGCATACGTTTTACTCAAGCCTAAGTGACCTGCCGTTATATCATTGTGTAATGAATAGAGAATATCTCTCCTTAATAATTTCGGAACAACTAAAAGTTGTCTGTTATTAGTTATTTTATATAGTACACCATCTATATACTTGAATTTATGTCTTTTGGTTTTGTTCATAAGTTCTGATATCTTTTGACAAAACCTATCTTCCTTTTGGAGTTCACAAAAATTCAATTCCTCTATTGGAAAAAGAGGTATATCTAGGAATTCATCAAATTCTTCTGGGTCTCTAACCGGTAATCTAGACATACCATCTGCGTCAGAATGTACTCTACCACCCTTGTGCTTAATTTGAAACGTGAATTCGGATAATCTTAGTGCCCAGCGGGCTAGACGTCCACAAGGGTCTTTGGCATTTAATAGCCAGCACAAACTATGATGATCAGTAACTATTGAAAAGTTTATACCCAATAAAAAGTGTCTAAATTTAGTTACTGAGTACACAATAGCTAGACACTCTTTTTCAGTACTTGAGTAATTTATTTCACTTTTGTTTAGTAGACGGCTCAAGTACGCTATTGGATGTTCACGTTCTTCAAAAATTTGAACTAACACTGCTCCTACGCCAAAGGCAGAACTATCAGTATGTAGTTCCGTGGGTAGGGTTTCATCATAATGACGCATTATAGGAGCAGTCGATAACAGATTTTTAAGCTTATTAAATGATTGTTCACATTCATTGGTCCAAAGCCAAGGTACGTCTTGTTTTGTTAAATTTGATAATGGTCTTGCAATTGAAGAGAAATCTTTAATGTGTTTTCTATAGTAACCAGTCATTCCAAGGAAGACTCTAATATCTTTTATACATTTTGGTGTTATTATTTTTTGTATATCTTGGACTTTGTCTATATCAACTCCTACCCCTTCTGAAGATACCTCATGGCCTAAGAACTTGACCTTATTGTACCCAAATTTTACTTTTTTCGGATTAAGTTTAATGTTAGCTTCTCTTAGCTTATTAAACACTATTGTAAGTCTTTGCATATGCTCCCTATAAGTGGCTGCGAATACAATTAAATCATCTACAAAACAGAGGCATATTCTCCATTTAAGTGTATTAAAAATTCTGTCCATGAGCATTTGAAATGATGCCGTACTGTTCCGCATCCCAAAAGGTGTCACGAGATACTCATAAAGCCCACAATGGCAAGTAAATGAAGATTTTTCTACATCTTCAGGATGTATGGGTATTGAATGAAAACCTGACCTACAGTCTAGTGTAGAGAAAAAATTTGCACCTTTTAGAGTATCTAGAATTTCATCAATTCTGGGGAGTGGCCACCTGTGTGGCTTAGTGACCGCATTCAGCTTACGATAGTCAACACAAAATCGCCATGAACCATCTTTCTTTGGTACAAGTACTACCGGGCTAGCCCATGGGCTCATAGATTCTTGTATAATTCCCGCATCTAGTTGTTCTTTGACTTTTTGTTCTATAATGTCTCTTTCTTTAGGCGAAACTCTATATGGTCTACTATGAATGGGTGGTGAATCGCCTGTATCTATGCGATGAACTGCAAGAGTAGTCTTTGTTATATCCTTCTCTTCAAAAGCAAAGACATCAATGTATTCATTTAGAAAATTTATAAGTTCTTGTTTCTCTTCATCAGTTAAATATGGATTTATATCAAACTCAAAGTCTGTATTTATTATTTCATTATCTCCTAGTGATGATCCTAATTGTGCTCTGATTGAGTCCTTATAGTCCAAGAATTCATCATCGGTAACAAAGTTATTTATTGGAATTTCTAAGTTTTGGGGCTCAACATAACCCAACACAGTCTTTTCATGTAAAATTATTTTTATATCTGATGCATTAGCTATTGGTAAATAACAGTAACCTGGGCTTAATGTTAATAAAGTTTTTGGAGTGAATAAAGGAACTGAATTCACAACACACATTTTTGGTTCAAATACTACTTCATTAAGTTCAATTTGTGAACCACATTTAACCCATTCTACTGTTTTTGGAAGGATAGTTATGTTTTCTAAGGTGAACAAAGTTATGGGTTCTGGCTCCTCATTAATTATATTATTAGGAAACACATCAAATTCATTTTCATTAAAAGCTATGGTAATATTGCACTTTTTGCAATAATCCAGTCCTAAAAGTATGGGTGAAGCAATTGTTTCAAGTACATAAAGGAGCATAGGCTTTGTAGAGCATTTGTAAGTGATTTTACAAGAAACTGCCTCATTTAATACAATACGGTTACCGTTTGGTAATACTCCTACAACAGGAGTAACAGAAAAAATGTAAAGTGATAAAGACTGAGCTAAGGTCTTTCTTATTAACGAAATTGCCGCAGCCGTATCAATGCAAGCTAATGACTGTTCATTATCTATGTAACAAGATATCGTAATTAATTTATCGGATAACTGGAAGAGAGGTAAGACATTAGCGCAATCATACGACTGCAAACTTAGTTTCCCTGATTGGGTGTAACGGAATTCTGATTGGTGTTATTTGGATTTGTTTGATTATTGTTTCTATTTTGTTGAGATATTTGGTTTTGACCTGTTCTACAAAAGCGTGATATATGTCCGGGTTTTCGACAATTGCGACAAATAGGGCGTCCATCTATAGTCCTATCATTATCATAATTTTGTCTATTCTGATTACGATTTTGGTTTTGATAATTAAACCTGTTCTGATTGTTTGGGTTGTACCCTTGTTTATTCTGATTGTTGCTTCGATATGACTGACTTTGTATTCTTCTCATATCATCTCTCATTGTATTAAACTCTTCTATCAGCGCCCTAATTAACTCTTCAACAGATTTATTCGCATCAGACCTTCTACTTTCTTGAGAGGGCGAATTTTCCGTATATATCTGGGCTATAACCGATTCATTTATGTCTTGCCTTAAATTAGCAATTCCTAAACTTTGTTGGACAATCTGCAGTTTCTCCCAGAACTCGTCTACAGTCTTAGGTTGTAGCATGCAGACAAGTTGGGCTTGGGCCGGCAATATTCCCTTATATAACTCTTTGAGCTTTTTCTCTTCAGACATGGTAGGGTCAATTCTGTTACATAAGTCTTTTACGTCTTGGTAATAACTAATTGGATTCTCATTAAGAGATTGCTTGCGCTTTTGTAGTTCCAACTCTAAACTAAGCATATTTGCTGATGGATCAAAGAATTTTAAGAAAGCCTTTGAAACTTCAGCCCATAAAGCTGTGGTTGGATCAAATTCTTCCGAATTAAACCAACTTAAAGCCGTACCATCAAGATAAGCATGCATATGACGTATTTTGGCTTCATTTGTAAGCCAATTATTGCCATTGGACACAGCTTCGAATCTCTTGAGCCAGTTGTATGCATTCTGGCCCTTATTCCCAGAAAACACTGGTGGTTGGATCATGCTTGAGGACATAAGTGATGGGGTAGTACTACTAGGAGTTGCAATTGGGGAATACGGTAATGGTATTGGCATAGATCTAGAGACCGGAAAGGAAGTCCCAGAAATAAGGGGTATTGGATTTAATGAACCTGACAAGTGTGCAGGGGCGGTCTCTATTGTCGGGGAATTATAAAAATGTGTTAGACCAACTTCAGCCGTTGAGACTGGAGTGAAAACAGTCCTAGCTACAAATCCCAATGGACTCGATACCCTATTCGGTAGGTATACGGGAAATAACGGTGGAGGGGAACCTATTGGACTCTGGTTTTGCGGACTTATCGATTCGAAACCAGGGGGACAAGAAACAATTGGACTATGAGCAGGACTTAGAATAGGAGTTGGTGGTGTCAAACTTATTTCTTGAAAATTATGGTCTTCTGTTTCCCACAACACCACATCAGCAAGCTCTATATCAGGTAGACTATGTGCAGAATTATTATCGTTATTTTGATCTAATATAGTATCTTCTTCTGGAGATGAATCCCTCTCTTCCCTATTAGATAGAAAACTTGATGCAAATACAGAAGGAGGGACAGCTTTGTCCCGTTGTTGCGCCGTTGTGATAACAATGAGTTTATAGAAATCTGTATATAAGTGGAACTAAGGTATGATGATTGAAGATGAATTAATGATATATTTGAATAATGAATAAATGAAAAAATATGATTTTAAGTAAGACTTATTGTTGCAGAAAGAGGTCAACACTGCCATAAGTTGACTCTCTTAACTTATTCGGTCGCTTATCATCAATCCAAATCAAAGCATCAAATGGCACAAATAGTTGTATTGACTCACTATCAACAGTGGGGTTTTCGGTACCAATCTGATACTTAAATTCAATGGGTGCAACAAATACTAATCCTAATCTATCATCCTGTTTAGTTACGACAAATAGGTTCTTTTTAGTGATAAGTCTGACATCATCTGAAGTCTTAACTCTGGTTTTCAAGTTGGGAATCCAGGTTAATGGAACAGTAACTTCTACTTGTTGTTTAATAGTTCGGAAAAATCCCTTAGAATTGTAATTAAAGTAGGCTTTAACTGAAAAATTCGAACGCACTACTGTTACTGCTGTTCCCCTACTTGTGGACAATAAAACCGTACATAATTGCCTCTTTCGAATTATGTATATTACCATGATTACAAAAAGTAGTAAGAAAATTGAATCTATAGTCAACCCTATGATCTGTGAATCAATCAACGTCTGCCGTGAAAATAAAGGATCAGCAAACACAGCTTCTACTAAAACAATTGGAGCAAAACCAAACAACCATTGACCAGACCTTAAAATACTTATCAAAACAATATAATCAACAAAATAGCTAATGGTTTTTGCAACAAGGCTAATATATGATGAGAGTGAGAAGTGAAAATAGGTGTCATCCTGAAATTCCGAAACTAATTCATATTTTTCATCAAGATAATTATTCATGCGCCATAAATGGTCTATAAATTTGGTTACATAATGAGAATCAATTTGTATACCACTCGTGAATTCTGTCATATTAAAATGGGGTCTTGTATGGACTGAAACATTAGGCATAATTGAAAAATTACTTTTTATTGGTGTGTCAAAAATAAATTTCGGCTCATGTAGATTAATCGTACTACTAGAAGTCCCAGTTGAAGGCGCATAGAGCATAACTCCTTGGCTCATTAAATAACAGCCACTTTGTATTGTTACTGCCTGAGCCCATAAGGTTACTTCAAAACGATCGGAACTGACACCTGGGCATATTATCATATAATAACTTAACTCATCCTTATGCAAAACAAAAGAATTTTCTCTTAATTTTATGGGTTTATAAAGCGCTGTTGAAGTCAATTCAAAATTACAATTCCGCAGAATATATTCCTCATTCCAATGCCATAAACCCAACGAACACAAGGAAGGAGCTGAAATAATTGCTGTTTCAAATGAATAGCATAATTGAGTAACACCAATGGGTATACAATTTAAGTCATATAAGTTTACTTCTCCTAGAATCTGAGTCTTGTTCTGGTTTGTTAACCAAGAACTTGACTTGAGGTTTGGAGTTAAATATCTGGTGGTGTTACCTATCCTATTATTGAAACTACAAGACGTCTGCTTACAAGGAATTGGATTAGTTATGGGCGTTACTATATTATAAATCACTGGCATATCTGTTCTTTTAAGTGGAATGCTAAATTTTATAAATATTTCCTCACTTGAGATTGAGACAGTAGCCAAAGGTAGTATGTAATATTCTGTCCAAGAGCTATTGTCTATCCCCAATTCATAGTTAGGTTTCACTGCATTCTCTACTTTTTCAAGAATCAATTTCAGCTCAGAATATGGGACTATATTTAGTGGTAAGATACCATTTCTTAATTGTAAAATGCTTTCTTCCCATTGTGTATATACATTTGACATTAGAGTGACATTATACACTGCTGTAACAGCCGAATTCAAAGCCTCAATTAAATTGAAAGAAAAATGAATTGCATTATCAACATTAGATTGATAATATTGCCACATAATATCTATTTGTTGATCAATAGAACTTAAATGCGATCCTAATGAAATTAGAGCTTTATCCATTTGCTTCGCTCTTGCATCGACAATCTTAGTGATGCCTAGAAAATCTTTCTTTAATAGTTGTGTAGAACTTTCCTGAGAAAGTATTAGGTTTTGTAAGGTCTGGAACCTTTTGTTAAAACTAGGGATATCACTTTCCACCGCAGTGCCAAATAGTTCCTTAAGTACATCTCCAACAAAAGGGAGTATTGCTCGCTTTGCTCTGACAAATTGCGTCGATTTAACCTCTTTCTCAATGCTTTTATAGAAGTCATTTACAGATATAGATAGATTGAGCAACTTTTCATTATATTGTACACACAAATCAAACAAACCTATGGGCCATTCAACATCTTTTCCCGACACATTGCCTCTAACATGTGGTACAATAAAGGGGTTACATTTCATGGGTCGGGGCGTCCATCTAGAATTTTTAAGAATTGGAAACTTTATTCTAATAATGTGATCCCACGAGCTCTCATAGACCCTAGCTCGAGCTGTTTCCCTTAATGTAATGCCATGTGATGCTAAGTTATACAACATTGTTTCATTTAGTAAAGGAGAGAGAGGCCAAATGGTCGTTTGTACAATGTTTGAAATAGAAAGGGGCACAAAAATGGAAAATATGACAATATAGTACAACATTTTAGTTAAATCTTTAAAGATATGGATGTATGGACACTGTTTCAGACTTGATAAACTTAAAAAAAATTACCAAAAGTGTAATGCATATACAATCTAAATGTAACATAAAGAATGACAATTAATATGGCTACAGAAAATATATACTTTATCTGAGCAACTATAATTTCACACATCTCTTTTTGAAAAATAGGGGAGTTTTAGGTGTACTCGCCACCTCCACCATAAATGTCACGTTTAAAATTGACGTGATTGATGTGTGACCCACTTGATCAAAGCTCCACCTAGTGTGCAGCTATTGATTGTATATGTCTAT
>JAQGAM010000621.1:0-11844 GCA_034697665.1 Nanhermannia comitalis
ACCCAAATGTTATTACAAGAAAAGGGTGTTCGGAAAGTAAATGGACTAAATAGAAAAGCATTAAAATTTACATAAAAGTGCAAAAATCTTTTGGATACCTATTCATTATCTTAATTGATAATCTTTCTTAAATAAATGGTTTGAATGTCGTAAAAAATGTTTGTTCTGTAATTCAAACGTATGTTCGACAACAACAATCATCGGGTAAGCGAGCGCTAGTCACCGGACACCCTTTATTATAAGAGATATCAGTTGGTAATCAAGATTATTGTAGAAAAAGAGAAAAAAGCAAACGTAAAAATATCTGATGATATTCAAAAAGTGAAGTTTAATTTATTAAAAATATTCTGTAAAAATGTAAATTTGCGAAAAGTGTGTAACCAGTAATATAAGAGTTGCACTTTTTATTATAAGAAGAATGGCTTTAATCAGAACAAAGAAAGACCTGCATTAGGGATACTTTAGCTTTATTTGAATTGAGGATCATTTGTAGACCAGTTAAACCTTTTTATTTGACAACTATAATCAAAATTTGTTCAAACATTTAATTGATAATTAGAATAATACTTTTGGTTAATCTTAAATTGCATGAATAGCTTAAGGAAACAAACAATTTATAACTAATTCCTGAAATTGATCAATATTTCATTTCGATTCACTCTATTGGATAAAGTTGTCGAAAAATTTTCAAAATAAAATACAGTGTTATGGTTAAAAAAAATGCATTGAACATCAAAAGCAATTTAAGAGTGATTTGAAGGACTCTCTTGTCTGTCCAATAATATAGAGCGCAGCAAAAATGGCAAAAACATCCAATAAACTATCATTATTATTAAGTTACATTCTATAATACTGCTGTCATATTTTTTGACAACAGTAATATATAATGTGCACATTCTGTGCAGTTTCCGATTCTTCTGATACCGATTCTTCCAATTTGAATGGGACCAAATTATTTGACCCAATTTGAGTGCATTCAGATTCATCTTACTTTGAACAATGATTGCAAATGCACTTTTTCAAAATTAAAAGCTTAGTCTAAGTGTTCTACATTGGGCACAAGTCTTAATAGCAATTCTCAAAGATTTAATGAGAAACTCATAAGATTTTAAAATTCTTTTATAGAATTATTTCGGTTTTTAAAAGTTATTAAAATAAATTATCTTTGTTTCAAAAATCATCATGAATTACAAAAAATAATCTAAAGATTCTTAAGCTATAAATTATTCATAATTTATAAAATATCAAATGAATTTAAATTATAGCTCGATATCTATTAATTGAAAGTTTTTATAGATTTCATAGTCTTTTACATTAAAATTTAAGTTAATGACTGTTAAAATTAAATGAATCGTAAAAAGTGCGCATCAAATGCGCTTCTTATAAAAATTACATAGATTCCAAACTAATAAAACAAAGTGAAAATTTATTCGTATATGCATTAAATTCTCAAAATATGAAAATTTAAACAAATTTTCTGTGGATTAAATTATGTCATTCCATTCCTATGATATTAAAAGACTATACTGTAATATCATTTATACAATGACACAATTTATTTGCCTATTTAATAGTCTTCGCATTGTTTTATTATTTGCGTTCATTCAATTCAATTCAATTCAATTTTTTCATAAAATATAACAAATATAAAACATTTAATTCTTAACATTTTTTTGAATTTTATTCAGTGTAAAAATATATGACTCACTGAATATACTGTTACAGTACTGTATGTAATAAAATTGAAAAAGGAATGAGTTTTTGTTTTCATTTATATATAGTCTCATATCTGACAACTCACTGATATTTCAATTAATTTCTATGAATTATATTCGATATAACTTTTATTAAGACCTCAAAGAGAAAAACGCACAAAAGAACAAACCAGTGAAAGCTGTCTAAGTCTAATTCATTTTTGCATTTGTATCACAACTTTTGAATTTATGCGTTAAAAAGTTATTCAATGTAATAGTTTTTTATGTAATTCAAGCTATAAATAAATAACAACACTCCGTAGAAAGTCTGGGATTTAAATTTTATGCTGAGCTAAAAATGAATGATAACTTAATAATTTGTAACTTTATAAGAATTAAAATATTTGTTATATTAATAAATTTTATTTAAGACTTAACACTAGAATAATGATAATTAAAATTTTTATATGAATTGCATTAAAATGAGAGAATACTATGAGAGAATAATGACCATTATCGCTGACACGAACATAAATAATCTCTGTCTGTTGTCTGTTTGCTTATTTGTCTGCCTCAGTGTCTCTGACGCTAACGAAATAATATAAGACCTAAAATTTCTTTAGCTTTTAGCTCATAACAGTTGTCCCCCGAAAGCTTACTTTCTTGCATTGCATGCTTTCAGTGCTAGCATATGAACATGATTTTACTGAATACCATAATATTATTAAAAATAATTTTTAGATACTGTTCGCTTAAATACAGTACTGTATGTTATTTAAGGCTCAATAATTATTTTCTGAGATGTTAGTCTGTAATCGACATGAAAAATGGTTCCTTAATATGTTTTGACACAATAAATAGCATTAATTTTCTATTATATAAACTAAGATTCATTATATAAGTCAAGTCTTTTTTGATGCACGATATCATCAATAAAGTAAAATATCAATACTTCACAATTTTTGTTCATAACTTAGACAGACATTTAACTTGTAAGTCAAATAACTTTGAAAAAGTTCTTTAAGCACTGCATTAATAATGTTGCAAAGCGAAGACCAATGACAAACATTTAAAACAAGAGTTACAAAAACCTTTTGTGATAGCATTAAGTGTTTTGGAATTATTGCACAAATTCCTTTAGGAGTTGCAAAGTAAAAAGTTTGGGACATTAAACATTTAGATTATAAATTATTATGAACATTATGATACCTCATTTCAAATTATTTTAAGATCTATTACTAATACTGTATATTGTGTTTTATGGAAACAATATGTGTTCTACAATATGAGATTCAATTAAGAAATCCAAGAAAATGCAATTTTATAAATCCAAATCTCAAAAATTATTTTATTAAAAAAATTTAGATTATAATAATATAAATCGAATAAAATTTCGATATTAATATAAATTCAATTTTATTCATTCATACATATATATAATATTATATATCGATTGTATAATTTGAAGCCTCGAAAAGTATTGGTCCTAAAGTTTTTTAAACGGTATATCTTTGCTTCCCATAAGATTCTGAACAGGAATCGGCCAAAAAGCATTAGTAGGTACCAAATCTACACCATAATCGAATATTATCTTAAATAATAAAAGGATTTCTTTCGTCTTAGAGACTTAACAAGGCATACAATTGCTATTCTAACATTATTTTATTAATAAAATCTTTAATATAATATAAGTTTCAGCGAAATGGTCGATTCAAAATTGGATACTCTTCCCTTTGTTAGATTTAGAATTTAATAACATTATACTGTATGTTCTGAATAAAGATCAAATTATAAATATACTCTTTGCAAATAATAAAGTAGAATATTTAGATCAGAGAGCATTCATAATTGATCTGTGTTTTCAACAAATTGTTTGATTTTCTCATTTAAATGCTATTACTTGAGGTTCTGCTGTTCAGTACATATAGAGATTAAATGTTATGTTATGTAATGCAATGCGGGCGAAAATAATTATCGTTAATGAGAGTGCATCTGAACTGTATCTAATTCTAAATGCTTACAATATTTTCATTGAAAAGACGATTTGTGTTTTGTTGAATAACTAAGAATTATAGTATTGTGCTTTTTATGCTTTACTATAATACAGTGGGATTTTGTACACAATGCCATGTTATGTTGTATATCAATATAAACATAATACTGGCAATAATACAAAAATAATTCTTTATTCATATTCCTTTATATAGAACGCTTCAAATGTATCAAAGCAGTAGCTAATGTATTAACATTGTGTTGATTAGTTATACACACTATGAATCAGCATTACATTGCAATGTGTGTAAGCTGTAATATTTTTTTATTAATGCAATCTTTTTTTTACTTTGCTTACAACTATTTGGAAGCATTTGGGCTTTGATTCTAGAAATACTGTTTTGCTCACAACTCAAACTCAGTTAAATAATGAATAGTATAGAATAACATAAACAGCTTTAATATTGAAATCCAGTGGGATGTATACATCAGGCACTGTATCATTCAGATTACATTATTGTGATTCAAAAGTTGAGCTCTTGAAATATATGCTGTAGATTTCGTGCTATTTCTTGAGACAGTTATGCACTGTTAAAATATGTTTATTTTACTCATTCAGACTTCTGATGAATTGTTCTTTTTTCAAAACTTTATTCAAATTGAATGCCTTTTTCTTTCTCTGGTTTTTTATTTTGTAGTTTTTTATATCATAAAGTGTTGTCAGTTAGTGCTCTTCAGGCCCTTATGTAACCCTTTTGTGTTACCCCTTTTGAGTCTTTCTGAGCCCCCATTGACAGTCTTGAGCTCTATTTATTTATTCCTTATGCAAGTGTTTGGCACTTATTGTGTTCCTGTAATGATCTGCAACATTATAAGCAATGGTTAATTGGTTAGCAGTGATGGCAGTGATGGTAGTATTAGAAGATCAAAGATGAGATACTTGTTTTATGGAGTAGTGTAGTGTGCATTGCGTGACACACTCTTCTTAAACTTCTAAAACGATTTTTCGCAAAATGTCGTCGGGCACGCATTCTTTGTTATCATATACAGATCCAAGAAAATCGAAGTGCGACGACTGCTACACAAAAAGAAACGACTATTTTTCCTATTTTAAGTATACGCACTGTACATACAGTGCCGTAAACGAGAGCAGAGCTACTGAGCATGAAGTGAAGTACAGATCTGTAAACAGCTTGTGCTGTGCATGCGATTTACAGGCATACAAAATATAAAATATAGCATAAAGATGATGGTGAAAAAGCACTCTTCACTTACGTTCCGCCCGTTCAATGTTCACCGATAGTGCCAAATAAAAGGCGGCTATTTTTCTAATATTATAAATAAATATAAACTCTTTGTAGTTTAAGTACACGTGACATACAAATAATTTTTGAAACACAAATTAAATTATAAATTAAGCAGTGATCAAATGGTTTTTGAGGTATTACTTATGTTATTATTATGGAAATTGTGAATTTGAAAGTATATAAAATGACAAAAAATATCAATGAACATACATGTCATTCTATTATTAAACTGATTGTTATTCTTATGATGCTATACTTTACTAGAGATATATTCAGCTCTGGTTTGATGTATGCAACAATTTTATCGATTTATAATCGAAGCACTTTAATGTTTTATGTGAATATGTCTTGCATGGGAAAAGAACGATAAGCACTAAAGTAACTATACTGTACTTTACTGTTACTGGTATAACCATATAAAAACCTGACTGTCGCCTTTCTCTGGATCAAGATGTTACATTTTTAATATTGAATTGAGGATCAATTAATTGCAGCGCAAGGCAGATTAGAAATGACAGATTTATATACAATACACTACTATAGATCTCTATTTACTTGTATAAATTGCTTTTCATTTATAATTTTGATTCAAATATTTTTTTAATCTATGAATAAAGTCCATTGTTTCAGAAAAAATGATATTTTGTTTTTTAACCAGAAAATAGTTGTGATTCAATTGCAATTAAGATAATAAAATCCTGAACCATTGGGTTTATTCTAAGTTTTAATTTTTCACATTGTGCTGTCCAGACCTGAAACTGGACAAATGGCACCACTTTTGCAAAATTCTACACTAGATCTCATACAATAAATGAATGCAAGTATACCAAACAGAAGAGTATACACCAATACTATCATAAAATAAAGTTATACTGTTTGGTAGTCATGTACAAAGTATTGCAATATTGGTTTGTATTTGCCATACATAACATATCGTACATAACAATACATACAGAATGATCACAGAAGTAATTCGGTACACATTTAGGCCCTTGTGGTTTATGGTTGAGCCAAATACACGGCATTATAGTAAAAGTAATAGAAAGCGTATATAATCCAATTATAAGTTATAGGAATATAACATTGTAGGCCTTTAGCGCGCTCTTACACTTAAACAAAGAAGTCAGAACTTGGTGTTTACATCCATGACTGCTCGTACGTTGATTCGTGTGCCACTACATAACTTTTTTCTCATTGCAATTTAAAGACACTTCACTAATGCAATGCTACTTATTTTCACAGTGACATAGAAAGCCCCTCATGTTCTTCTAGTGTAGTTTGCTATCAACTTCTAAAAACTTAAGCTCATAAAGTAGAGAGCATTCCTTCGTATGTAATAATGACCAAGAGATTAAAAAGGCAATGCAAACTCACACGAGTGCCAAATATAACTTATAGCTGACTCTCAATCTCAAAGATGCGGCACTACTTTCACTGTATAACTTAGCAGTACCTACAGGTGGATGTCAGCTATCGATCGATCATAAATTTTCTTTAAAGGTATGTGAAATGCATACTTATATCATATAAATATAAATGCCTTTTATGGAAACGGCCTCAATAACACAACTATTTATCAGCCAAGTTAAAGCTTCCCCAATGGTATTATATATAACTTATATCTAAGAGTATTCAATTCTGTGAAGCAATGATGTAACGAATTTTGGTGACAATTAGCAGTTGTTGAAGTTTTGATTATAAGCAATGAATAGAATTCAAGAAATGTACAAAATCAACATTTATGGATAAATTCGTTGGATTGTAAGTTAATCATCGAGTCCAATGGTTAGAACCATGTATTGGGCTTGATGACTAGCTTTCACTCCATCGAATAAACTCATCGGTTAATTTATCGCATCAACATCTATGGTGGAAGATGTCAATTCTGCTGCATATAGATATAAATCGACTTTCAGTCTACAAGTTAGCTCGCAATATGTGCAATACTTCTATGCTAAAGGAGAAGCCAACAAATTAGCACAACAAATAAATTCTGAGCCCAGAATAGCTTTTCTTGCGAGACTAGTTTACTCTAATGCGCAAAAACTTTTATAACGCTAAACCAGATCCTCGTTTTCCACAGACTTCGAGTCTAATGACGCCTTATATCTGGATTTTCAAGTTTATTAAAAATAATGCTCTTTTCAGCTAAAATTTTCAGTGAATAGTCTTTTTGAGATAAAATCTGATGAATATAAAAAATATTACAATATTATATTAAAGTGACTAACACTAACATTTCAGTCATACACTAGTACTAAATAAAGCTTTAATGACGCCATAACTCATTTTTGTGATAAGATTGAGATCACTTACATTTTATTTAAAATTATATTTTGCATTCAATTGAATTTTTAATTTCAAAGAGAATATGAAATATTATATTTTGAGCTATTATTTTAAGTTTTATATAAATATTTTTTTATGCTTTTATATCTTTAATGTATTTTTTTGAAAGAGTAAGAGTATGTCACTTAAAACAACATAAAATAAGATTAAAAAATTTTGAAAGCTTTTCGCATAGCTTGTATTGTTTCACTGCATTGTTAAGTTGTCAAACCCTAGATCCTGATCCTGGGTCTGAAAGCCTATGCAATGATTGAACGCTATGAATCTGAGCCTGGGGTTGAGCCTCCAAAAAGTCATGGTTATAGTCATTACTTATAGATTTCACATATTGTTGGCTCGATAGCAATACATACTCCATTCATCCATTTACTACCGCTTTTCCTCCTAAGAGGGTCGCGGTTCAAGCGAGGACAGGAGTTGCAATGCATACTCATTTATTATATTAAAGTTTAAACTTTTAAATTTTTTTTAAACTGCGCCAAATTAGTTTTAAGGTGAATTACCTTTAGCCTTAACCTCATATCAATCAAATTTCAGACATTTATTGGATCAAATGTTTGAACAGATTTCATGAGATTGAAAAATTATTACTTCGAGTATATGATAGTCTTTTCGGCTATTGTTGGATTAGCTCATAATCTGTAAAAACATGTTTTATTTTACTATAAAAATGACAAAACTTTTGTTGCGAAAGATTCCAAACTTCTACGAACAGATTTCCTTATAGTTTATAAAAGAATATGCATTCTATAGAATATGCTTTAAATTAAATATGATTAACAATGAAATACCAGTACATTTGGATTATTCTCATGATAGTAATAAATTTTAATTAAATTTGCAAAAGACTCGTTGATTTATGTTCTATTCGAATCATGCAATCAAAAAAGGGAGTTTTGCCGATCAACTAATTGCTAGAAATCATGAACGACTTTATTTAATATATTATATTCATTAAATTAAAAAAATGAGGTCTTTAGGAATACTAAGAATTTTTAAATGTATGTTTTGTCGTAAAAAGAAGCATATAATGTTAACTGTAAAGCTATGTCTGAATGACTGTTTCGACTTATACCAAAACTCTAATGAGTTACTGTGCTGTAAGATGACAGTCAGTCAAAAACTTGACACATCAGCTATAAAAACTTGGTATCAAGTCTTAACTGTTAGTATAAAGTGTGTGGTCCGGAGCCTTATGTCATAACCAGCATTAATCAATTGTTGATGAGAACAGATCTTGAAAAGTCATAGTTTGAGCACAGCTTCAAATATAAGCCTACAGTTAATAAAGTAGATCAACTCAAACTTTATTTTCAACTTCTTGGCGAATCACTGGATTATTATAACAGCTATAGATCTCATTTTTCAAAAAGGTTTACGGAAGTAAAGCCCTTATTCAGCATAAAGCGTGATATCAAGAGAATTCAATCGACTCATCTATTAATTAAAATAAAGTTCAGACTTGAAGTTGAAAAATGAAGAATAATTGCATTAAAACTAATTAAAATTTGAAAATAAAATTTTAAAGCCGTAAATATTTCTAAACTTTTAATCTTGGATCTGAACTTTAGAATAGAGTATATATGAATGACAATAAAATACGATTTATTTCATAATACAGTATCATTAACTAATACTATTATATGTATACATATGAGGCAGTTTTTATTTTGCTTTAACTTTTATTTCAAGCAAGTATAGCATGGAATTGGTTGCCATGACACAAAATCCGTCATTGTTGAGCTGCCTCATTAGTGCAAGAATGGTGCTGCTCAAGACCAAATCAAAATTGGCTCATGCCATCACTTTTGACTATACTGTGCTTACATGCTATACAGTTGTTTTCTAGTTTTTATGGGACATTTATGGCATATAATAGAATAAAACCATACAATATAAATTCATAACTAGCGTACACCGAATAATAGCTACAAAAACTACGACAGAGCGCTACAATTTTCTTTTATGTGATCAGCACATCTGCATTGTGCACGAAAATACATTTTTATAGCACACGAGACGAGTGCATTTCATATTTACAAGTTTGCATGTTATGCCTCACAGGTATGCAGTTATACCTACTCAGTATCGTAGGAGTTAATGTCAATTAGCAAAATATGCTAATTTGTGCTCCAATTGTTTTGTATAAACCGTATATCACATACTAATTTTTGTGGTGTAGCAAAAGCCAAATATTACCAGAATCGCATTGCCACTGAATTTTAATAGTTTTGCGCATTTAAATGGATTAACCATCAAAATGCAAAGCATTACTTTCATATATCAGAAGAGCATACAGTAATAGTAATTCATTGTTTGTATAGCACACACATCTATTATATAAATTTATATTTTCTTGTGTGCAAAATACAGAAATAGCAGTAACTTATTAATGTCATTCATATGAGTAATAGCAAAATGCATCTTAAGCTTCATTCATTCATTCAAATTATAACTTACATTAATAGGTGTATGAGTTAGTGTAACATAAATTCATTTAATACTATGAACTGTTGTGAATCGCATCTCTAAAATGATAATAACATTTGAGATATTTTTGTCCGTTGTTTACGTATCTCATGGGAAATCAAGATATGGCTTCAATTTATATTGCAGTATCTTTTTTATTATAAAGCCAACAACAAGTTAGTCTGTCAGCCCACCCATCGATTGCATACACCTTTGAAATCAGACAATACTTTAAAACATTACAGAAGTATGTTTTGTATCGCAAAAAGTTAAGTATTAATATTTTAAAAGAAAGAAAACCACATGTTTTCAGTTAACTGAACCAAATAGAGTTAATTCGGAACTACTATTAGACCAGAGATAGTTGAATAGGAATACGAAAAAATACTTCTAATATCATAGAAAGCCATTATCATTGAAACAACAAAATAAGAAAGTTTAATAATGAGCTTATGTGACCATTTCGTCGATTTAAGTGTAAACACATGATGCATGAAAAAGAGCATTACTGCAGAATACTGTATAGTATTTATTTATATATATCGTTCTTAAACCAAAGGAAGGCACAAACTATAGACACTTTCCTTTCAATTTGAAAATCAAAGAACACGTTATGTGTTTCTCAATTTTTCGAGAGATTAAATGCTTTTAAGGGATGATTTATTACGGGAAAGAGCATTCTTGTAAATTAATTCGCAAACTTGAGTACAACACACGAAGTTATCTTAGTATTAACGAAATCGAGTTGATCGACGTGTATGTATAGTAACCCAGTTTTATTGCAGTGAATGCTCAGGCAAATGAGGGACTATTTTGAATAATAATTATTTGCAAGTTTACATCAATCGATTTATGCATTTAACTCATAACCTTATAAAAGGAAAAATTGAGACCACATCGTCCTTCATATCATTCAAGGAAAGCCTTATCATAGCCTTACATTAGTGTTTCTCATAAACCATAACAAAACGTATTCTGTATTGATTCATAAGAACTCAACTCATTTTCTTATTGGTGACTAATATTGATGTGAATTCTTGTACTTATTGAGCAAAGACTTAGTTTGTAAAAACACTATATTATATGAACTTTAATTATAGGGATATTTATTTGAATATTCAAACAAATCTATGCCTTATATTGAATGATATTTTATCGAAAATCATGAAATAATAACTTAAAATATATAAGAATAACATAATGTTATTTGGTTTGTGAGTTAAACTAAATAAGAGTTTGGAGAATAAGATAACATAAACTGCATTCAAGAGTATTCATGAATAAATTGAGAATCAAAAATATCGAAAAATAAAGCAAAAGCTTGCAAAAAGTCCTGATTGCCGGCTAAACATTTCAAGATTTATAGTAATATCTATGCATCACATAAAGGGTTCATCAAAGTAATGCACTTCTCAAATGACAAAACATAAAACTATTATTCTTATCTGTCTATTACTTTTTCGTATTCATTATTTTGATTGTGGAAAACAACTGGCATGAACTCGAATAACAGGCTCTTCTGAAAATACGGACATTTTATAGATTTATATTATATAATAGAATATAATATAATTTTATAGCAATACTAGTATAGCATTTCTTGCTTCAGTTCAAATGCGTTTACATTAAACTTATAAAGACTTCAATGTTATCTTTCGGTAAATGTATGATAGAATCAAAGTCACGAACTTATTTGTTTGCAATAGAGTCCAGTATTTCAAGTACTGGCTGTGATGTTAAGAATTTATTATTTGTTTTATTCAACTTTTTCGAGTTATCCCAACCAAAGGCTAAACATGCTTTTCATTTCAAGCATGAGCTATGTCTAGCTCTAGAGCTAAATAATGCCAACACATAATATAATTATAATCTCGTATTACTATAAATGTTTGGCAAATTATCACTAAATTATATATTAGACGACAAAATACTTTAAACTCAAAATCTAATTATTATAAGTTTTGGTATAAATACCAAATAGAAGTCAAAGTTTTATTCTTATCTTATATGCCAATACATTGGGTAATATTTGA
>JAQGAM010000622.1:0-11835 GCA_034697665.1 Nanhermannia comitalis
CCAAAACTTCTAGCGCTAAAAACTTTCTCTTTATATAACTTTTAAGAACTTATATAAAGTTTAATGTCTTTGAGTGACATCTTATGTCAAAACTGCAGAACCGAAGCCATGGGAGGAGTCAATGAATTACGTTATGCTTGTTGGTGGGTAGGGATACAGGGGTTATGTAACCACTGATAGATTTTGAATTAATATTTAATAAAATTTTTATTAAAAGTAATGTTACGCTAAGGCATGGATTCGGTCTAAATGTTAAGGTAACCAAAATCATAACATATGAGGTGTGGGTCAAGAAAAATCTTTTCTGTGTGAACGCAATTTATGGATGAGACCTAAGAATGTATCTCAAGTTAGTTCACTTATAGATATTGTTGAGTCCGATGAAACCTCTATAAAGATATTGAATTGAATGCAATAATTGGGCGCCAAATGTGTGCACACAATAACAGTTCACATAAAAGCATATGTTTTGAGACTTTCAATAAATTTAAGACTTAAACCAATTCAATAATCATTTGATTCAATAATTACTTTTTTTGTTTTTAAAACATTTAAACGATAATAAAGTTTTAATTTTTAATAAATATTAGTTTTAATTAATAAGTAAAACAAAAAATTAATAACAAATGAGTCAAAAGAGAGGTCTGAAGAGGAGTCGAACTGCGTCTCAAACAGCAATCAAAGAGCAAAAGCAAAGTATAAATTAATTATTATTATTATTATAGAAATAATAAATGTCTGTAATTTAGGGCCCATTTGTGTGTTCTGTAAGACAGACACCAAAAACAAGTACTATTTGGGGAAAATGTTGTTCAGTGAAGACATTTGTGCGCACTATTACTGCATTCTGTTCGCGCCCGGACTCAGACAGAACGGCGCTCTCGATGAGGGTATTAAAGGCTTTTTGGTCAATGACATCAAGAAAGAGGTGAGAAGAGGGGGTTTCCTGTCCTGCTCTTATTGCGGTCAAAGGGGAGCAGTGGTCGGCTGTGCTCTCAATGACTGCAAAATCAAATTCCATCTGACGTGCGGTCTGCGCAACAATTCCTTCCACAGCTTTCACCACAACTCAAAGTCATTCCCATCGCTGTGTTGTCAGCACAGACCCAATCAGAGAATCACAAGAATAGCCAAAAAGTGCGACGACTTGTGCGCCATATGTCGCGAACACGTGACCACCCGACCCACGCCTCTGACCCTTTGGAGTCCGTGTTGTGGGCAATGGTTCCACAGGGAGTGCGTGCAGAAGCAGGCATACCATGCGGCCAAACACCACTTCAAGTGTCCCAAATGTAATGACACCCAACAGTTCGCGGAAGAGATGAAGGCGTTCGGCATTCACGTGCCGTCTCGTGACGCCAGTTGGGAGAGAGGCCACCAATTCCAAGAGCTCTATCAGAAGAGTTATTCGTGCGGCGCAGATCTGTGTTTGTCCCGCAAAAGTCGGACCTTTAATGGAGACCATGAGTGGGAGATATTGGCCTGTGATGGCTGTGGAGCCAACGCTACTCATATCAAGTGCGCAAAACTGAGTGTCGGCTCTGAAGAGTGGTTTTGCGATGTCTGCAAACCTGTTCTCTCCGCTAAACGACAGAAAGTTTTAAAAGAAAATTAGTTTTACATTTGCTTTGCTTTTTATTAATCATTTGTAACTCAAAATAGCTATGAAATTAATAATAAGTTTTGCTTTTTATGTTTATTAGTGTTAAATACTCAATAACTTAATGACTCTTTAAATTTTTCATTCATTCAAGTCTTATACCCATTATTATAATGGTTTTATTGTAAATCTGATCTAATTTTGTTGAAATTTTAACTTTTGATGTAAACATTTATTTACATATCAAATACGTGTACATTTAGATTAAAAACTTTCATTGACATTAAATCATTCAAATCTGTTTATTATTGCAATCAATTACAGAAATTGATTGTTATCTTAGGTTTTGGTCATATCGATTGTTATCTTAAATTACGTGCTAATCAATGGTTGGGCTCTTTGCCAAATAATTGAATGTTTTATTGTGAATCACTTGAAAACAATGTTATTTTGAGCACTTGTGTTATTTGAGGCCACTCTCAAACCCGCTCTCATTCAGTTAAACCTAATAATAGACTAAATACGAAATAAAGTTTATAATAATTCACTCAAACTATGGAAGACTTCGATGACTTGAAAGATAAACTCGAATCCATGCAACACAACAGTAAGTATTACCACATTTAAGTTAAAATTATTTGAAAACTATTCATATGTTTTTTAAGTCTCAGAAATTAAGCGAATGTTGAGAACAGCAAAAGCAGACGATACGGAAATCCCGCGCGAAGTGTTTCAATTACAGAAAGAAACCACTAAATATGCGAAAGAGGTTTCAAATATGTTAAAGGATTTTTGTTATGGAACTAATTTAAACAAAATGGTAATTTAAATAAAGAATAACAAATGAGTCAGATTTAAGTCTCAAACTTATGAAATATGTTTTGTAAAGCAAGTCCATCGCTCACTACTCAGCGATTTTCTCTCAGCTCTCACGGACTTCAGTTCAATACAGAAAAAGATAATCAATAGCGCTGTTCGTGAGTCGTAAGTTATAGACAATTAGAGTTAACATTCAATTAATTAATGGTTCAGTTATTTGATTTATAGTGTGGACAGTGGGAGGAATTCAGAAATAGAGGATATCATCGCTTCATTATCTCCACTGATAAGTAAAGAATCGAAAATATTTAAAAAAGAGTTATCACACCATAACAGACAGTTTTGGACTACAGTAGGACTGTTGACAGTTGGGGTTATCATTATTGGCGGAATCACTGCTTTAAGAATTTTTAAGAATTAAAGGTTTTATCTTTTTTCAAAATATGCTAATTCTGTGCAATACATAAATTGTTAGATATAGTGAAAGCAATCAAAATGATACCAATTTTATTCCAATGATTATCAAATTACAAACTGTTTTATTTTTTAGTATAAATCTAACCATTTCTGAAGCAGTTCTGCAGTTAAGAAATGTTTAAATTCAATAAATTGTTTATTTGTTTGCTTTTTTGCAATTATTGAACACTAAAATATTGAGGTCAGAGCTATTCATTAGAAGAAAGATAATCCAAAATCTGAATCGCGGGCCAACATATCTTTTTCTTACCTAAACACTTATAATTAGATAAATTGTTTCATAAAATAGTTTTTTAATTGATTTAAAAGTAGACATTTTTGAGTACAGCTCAAGTAATTGTACTCAATTGTATTCTTGATAATTAATTAAATAGAAATCTAATGCTTTATTAGATCGTTGGTTTGCAATAACTTTATTAATAAATTTTTAATGCTATTCTACCTCATATTTACATTGACATGAGGTGTGGTTTACAAATGTCAGCATTTTTATGTTATTTCTATTACTTTTTCCGCTAACTTGATGTCTGAGATCTACCACAAAAAAATATTTATCAACCATTTGTGTGTTTTTTGGGTGACATGTTTCGGTTGAATGAGCACAACATCCATATAATTGACTGCATCTGTGCATAATAGTGGCTCTGGGCATATATACTCTGCTCAAGTCGTTTACATAAATGAGTTGTGGTTTAGGCCAACGACAGGCACCTTCCTCTTCGATTTTCAAGCCATGTTCGAACGCTAGATTCGCTAATATTTCCAATTTATTTCTTCTTCCAATGTGTGCACAATTTTGATAAATGAGCAAAATTATTATTAAAAGTTTTGTTATGCTTTTCATTACTTATGTTAAACTTTAAACTCCTGTCATATTTTGAAAAACTATGTTTTGTATTTGTATATACAGGTATTGCACTTTACAATTAACAAAATTCAATAATTAAATACATTTGATATGAAACTTAAAAATGATGCACAGTTTTAATTGTCGGTATACAGGTATAAAAGCTATTAAATTAGTCAAAGAACACAATTATCGCAAAACACATATAACTTAAATAAATTAATATTTTCAATGATATATCACAGAGTTTTTATCGTAATAAGAATTAACTAAAAAAATTATATCTCGAAATAAATATTTGCTTTAGTTACTAAAGAATACTTCACCCTTTTCAAGAAAAATTAGTATTTGTAGAGACAAACCACTAATAAAATAGTGATGTTAATGATGTTCTAATAACTTAATTGAGAAATTCTTTGCTTTTATTGAAACTTCAGCTCACTTTCAAAAATTACAAATTTATAATTGAATTATACCTGAAATTAATGGTACAATCATTTTAATAAATTTATTAATAAAGGAAAAGCTTCAAACATTCAAAGACAGCCTAACTTGGAGGTTACCTCATTTAAAGCAATATATATATATATTACCTGTATTTATATTTAAGTTATTTTGCTTGAGTTTCAAGGGTTGCAATAAATTTGAATCAAATACTGACGATTTTTATCGGCTCAAAAAAGCATTTTTCAAATCAAGTTTTTATGTTAATGTAGAAATACATGTAATAACTTAAAGATTAAATTCAAATTAATTGATTGTTAGAGTTTATGAAATACTCGCTAATCATTGACTGTGACAACCTGTCAGTTATCATATGAATTATTTTTATAAATTTGATATTCATCATAGATCTAGGTTTAGGACATGATGTTATTAGAATTGGTTTCTTACTATAACTCATTTAAGGCAAGTTTGAGTCTCAATATTTTGGGTTAACTTTGTATTCTTGTTCAATACAAGTGTTAAGCTTTTATATTTTCCTTTAATAACAAATCTGTATATCTTTATATTAATGTGTCTTATAATTCTTCAACTTGTAATCTAAACCTCATTCAGGGATTTCAACATAACGTAACGTTCAAATTTGCAAAATATGCTCATTTAAATGTTTTTATTAATTGTTGAACACATAAACTGCACATTTTGTTTAACAGATTGTACTTATTTGCAGCGATTTACAGGAGCAAAATATTTTCATGGTTTAAAATATTTCAGTTGAAAAATATTCCATTTTTATCGAAATATAATTTTTAAATGAATTTTGATTAAACAAGTGACTAAGAAATTAATGAATATTTTATCACTGAAGCCTTGGATGAATAGAATGACTTTTGGGTATTTTATCAAAATACTACTTGTAGTAAATTACAGGCATATACATTACGCGAAAGAAAAATTAAACTTTTCAACAAAAAATTGAGCATTTCTTACAGATTAAATAAACGAAATAATGTTTTGTGAATTTCATATAACTTTTATCAGTTTTTATTTTGATTCCTTTTCCTATTCCTGTTGTTCTATCAAATCATTACATTTAAGTATTGTTGCAGTCGTTTACGTATTTATCAATAGTGAAGATCATAAGATAATCTTGTGCTGAGCTTGTTTTTCAGGAAATATGTCTTTACCAGAAAATTTGAGCACTATTTGAAATATAAGTTCAAAGTTGAAGCTCACCCTAAAAACTTAAGCTTAAGATGACTCTAAAAAGTTAAGCTCACATAAAACGAGCTCATGCACTAAACGTTTTTATCATTATTTATTAAGTTGTTTGAAAATGAATCACTGAATTCCATCTTTTGTATAGCATTTCTATTTTTGCTTTAGTATAGATTTAGAATTTGATTCCTATTCCGATTTGAATGTAATTTTTGTTCAGTTCCATTCCTAATAATCCAAAAATTTTATTTCCTGTCAATTCTTGATCTAGTTTATTCACTTCAATTCCTATTCTAATTCTATGAATTTAGGTAACATTGCTTTTATCTTGCTACATCTTTTAGCATTGCTAAAATAGTCTATAATGTAGTGCTCAATAGTGCACATCGGCTATAATACCATATAACTAATAAAGACTTCTATTATTATTAAAATATTGTCTAAAGTGTGTCCAAAACTCTGTGACTGTAAACAAGCTATAGCTCTACCGAAAACCCTAAGCTACAAATCGTAGCCATACGACCGAATGGGGCACAGTGTTGTTGAGTCTCGCACTCATTTTCTATATGTTCTAATACAATAGTATTAATTCTAATACAAGTACAGGAAAGTAAAGAAACACGTGTTTATATTCACTTTAATTGATTTTAAACATTTTGCTGAAATAAAATATTTAATAATAGTTAAATAAATGTTAAGTTAGGGTTAGGTAATTATAATTTGCGCGCTACCGCGCCCTAAAACTTAATCAAAATAAAGATAATATAATGTAAATTATATATGTGTTTTCCCGTACTTAATAGTATTGTATTAGAACACATAGAAAATGAGTGCAAGACTCAACAATACGGCCCCATTCGGCCGTATGGCCCAAATCGTTACCCCAATAAAAGGTAGTTATAATTGTTAATTCGCGTGCTATCATTGCCCGCGCGCTTACAATTAATTATTTAAAGTTCGAAAGGAACAGAAAAATTAATTATTTTATTATATTCTATATCATTAAATAAGTCGTTGAAAACCAAATATTTTTGAATTATAGCTTAAGAACTAGTCCTTAAATATGATAAGAGTCATGATAAGTGTTGTGTTCTTAGTATTAAACGCAAATCCAATTTCAAGTCAACCAGATTTGTGTCGAAATCCACGCTTGGATTCTATCGCCTATAATAGTGCAATGAAAATGTTTTTCTTTACGAGCGGCGGACACTTTTGGTATCTCACAGATGAAGAATTTCCTCCGACACAAGAGAAAGCAACGCGACTGCCGTATGGCTTCAATATCGGCGAAGCGGCGGTTTTTAAGGACACACTGAAAACCTGCCATTCATCTGGTGGAGAGAACAAACCTCAAGAACAAGAGATATATGTCTCAGAGAAAACAGCGAATGGGCTTCAGTTAATGGTATTCGACACACGACAACGCTCTTGGAAAGAGCCTCAAGATTGCAGAGGGGATAATACCATCGGTAGGGCACGGATTGGAAGTTATGAGAAGAGTTTGGACGCAATGTTTGAATACAGAGAAACGGAGATATATGTCGTTCAAGATAGGAGTTATGCGGCAGTCGATTACCAACCAATCTGTGAAAATTCGCCTTATGGTAAGCCTTTAGACCCACAAAGCACTGACCATTTCGCGACCAAAGATAAAATCAATGCCATGACACGAATCAAAGACTCTCTCTATATGTTCATTGGAGACAAATTTTGGATTTTGAAGATTACCGACAATGACTCCAAAAATGGCAAAATTATTGCTCGAAAAGGAACTCAAAAGTCAATTAAGAAAGAGTTCTTCAAATTCCCTGATGATTGTCCGGCAGTGATCGCTAATACCGAAAGCGTTCCCGACCAAGGAGGCGCTCAGGCAACTGATGGCGCCGACAATCGCCCTGAAGAAGGCTCTGGAAGTAGTGGTGGCGGAAGTTCTGTAGTTTTCATCATAATTGCAGTTGTAGTCTGTATTGTGGTCGCCATTATTGGTGTTGCGGTTTTCCTTGCAATGCGTCAAAGGAGAGCTGCATCTGATGGTAAGGAAAAACCTGATCCCGAAACCAATAAAGTTCAAGTGGTTCCTAAAGTTGGTGGAAAGGCTGCGACGCCATCACCAAAAATAAAATCAGTGATAGGAATCGCTGCAAAACCTGTTCCATCAAAATCACCTGCAGTTCAAACAAAGCCTAAATTACCCGCTAAGAAGTGAAGACATTTTACAGCTTATTTAGATTTAAAACGTCTCTAAATTCTATAATATTTTACATTATTTAAAAAACATTTCTTAGAATTGTATTTTTGGTATTTTTGTATTTATTGAGTTTTTATAATAAAATATTTAGCATCTCATTCAAATACCTTTTTTGAGTTTACAAAAATGTATCCCAAATGAATATTTAAATTATATTTTAAATTGTATTTGTATTGTACTTAGTATTATACTTAGTATTTTTATTTTTCTTAAGCCACTTGTGATATATTTGTATTTATTTTTTGATTAATAGTTCATTTATTAAAGTAATTAATCAAAATGCAAAACCCTCTAAACAGAGTCCTTTGACTGAGTTTATGAGAGTATCTGACTTTTTAAGATAATAAATATAAAAATATAATATAAAACTTTAGAGACTCTTTATAACTTTCTAAGAAGTTTGATTTCCTTTAGAGTTATTCACAGTTATTTAAATAATTAATCATCAATGAAAAAAATTTTGTTCCAATTAAATTAGTCATTGTATTCTTCCTCAAAGGAAGGAAATTACATATGAGGCAAATGAATCCTCATTTGTTTAAATATCCTACAAATATTCAAAGCATGCATTATATCATACCTTATTTATAATTACAGTATTTGTAATTCTATTCAATAAATTGAAATAAAACTTGACTTAAGAGTTAATATCTGATCAGTTCTTTAACTTAATGTTGTAAACGATTAATATATAGAAATGCATTCAAGTCCTGATAAATCTACTATAAAATATGTTTTCTTAGTTTTCAATTCCATTTGGTTTATTAGTGGATTAGTATTAGTAATAATCGGAGCGCTATTGAAAACAAACTACAAACTCATAATTGGCGATGGAATGGAAATGCTTATCAAAGAAGTGCCCAACTCTACAATAATGATATTCATTGTTGTCGGCGTAATAATAGCTTTCGTATCGTTACTCGGCTATTGCGGTACTGCTATGACTGATTCATGTTTGTTGTATTCATATTGTGTCATAACTGTACTATTATTGATAGTCCAGTGCATTGGTATTGCATTGGCTTTCAATTTCAGCAATCAATTAGAATCTGAGGCACAGAAACTCATTAGTAAAGCAATTAAAGAGTATGATTGGAATCAAATTCAAGAACTGAATCAACAGTCGGCTATCGATAGCTTACAATACATATTGAAATGTTGTGGAGCTACTGATTTCAAGGATTGGAACTTAAATGAACATTTCAAAGACAATCAAACTCATTATCCTTTCTCTTGTTGTCATAATAATTACTCAGTCAATTGTACTGTCGATAAAGTAAATCAAACGATCGGATGTGTAAAAGCAATTGATGAAAAGCTTAATCATAAGGTTCACACTCTTGGAGGGGTTTCAATACTAGTGAGTATAGTCCAAGTAATCATCACTATTTTGGCCTTAATGTTAGCGAATGAAATTCGTAAATATCAATCATTGTAACAATTCTAGTATTTTGTTTGAGTGCATTATAAAATGCATTTTTTTATCATATATACAGATATTAATGTATTGCGATTTTAAGTTTTTTGAGCTATTTATACTTATTATGATTGTAAAAATTCTTTTCACCAAATGTAAACTCTTATTATTTATTAACTCAAAGCATCAAATCTTAAATAAATGTAATATGTCTTAAATGAACATTTACTCAATAATACAATATTAGTATATACGCTATTATTTGATAATTATGATACACAAAGTATTGCTTATAACCAAGGTTTCAAACTGTGGGCCAGTGTTCACTTGGGGACCATGGAATGAAAAAATTATTTTGTCTTGTATGGGAAGGGGGTCGCAGACCAAAAATGTTTGAAAACCACTGGTTCATAAAACATAGTACTGTGTGAGATAAGACTCTATAGTTAAGGTCGTCCTAAGCAACTAATCCAATGCAGACAAATGTAAATAAAGATATGCTTTCTATGTCTTAAACAACTTAAACAAAAGTTGTGTCTTATATTTCTTAATGTATTGATTATTTAATAATAAAATGAACACTAAAAGTCAAACTTCAAAAGATTTAAACAAAGAAGAAACGAACGAAGAAATAGAAATTCCTGAAATTGCATCCCTTTCTGAAGACATCAATGAATCGGATTTCAATTATTATGAAATTCTTCGTCGAGTTTTGCTTCCATTTATATTCACCGGCGCGCCCATTAGTTATTACCTCAAAGTTGAAGACGTGTCCAAATTTAAATGGTTGAGCCGTTCAGGAATCATGAGAGTAGGTTCAAGTGCTTCTTGTGAGCGAACCCCATATTAATAAGTTTAATAATCTCTATTAAATAGTCTTAATATTAGAAACATTTTTTTCAACAGTTATACTCTTTCAGTGTTGTAATATTTATTCATTCATTATGTGGGTTTTGGTTGGCAAGAGTTTTGTACAACATTTTTGAAGTTGAAGCATTAACCACTAAATTATGGGACGAAATATTTACCTTTTTATATAGTTTTGCTGGAGTTGTAGCGCTTGATATTATGTGGATTCGCAGAAAATCTCTAAGAAGACTTATTTTTGGTTTAGATGAAACGCCAACTCTCGATCAGAAATTACTAATACATGACAAACATTTTAAAATAAAATTCAAACTAAGACTTGCATTTTTAACTATGTTTGTGTTATCGCTAACTGTTTTATGTTTGTCTTATGTGGCGATCATAATAGTGGTCGCTTTCAATACAGACTCGAACACCTTATGGACGGATAAGACATTTAGTTTTATAGGATTGTATTCACTTTATGTGGTATTGTTTGTGATGACATTATATATAGCCTTTTGCTGGATCATGAAATTCAAATTTGAACACTTGAACATTTACATCCAAACTCTTAAGCAAAGAAGAGAAAAACCGGATATTTCACAGTTAGAAATAATTAAGAAATGGTAAACTATATAATAATTTATTAATAACCTTATAACTTAAGATTAAATTCATCCTAATTTGTATAATGATAGGTATCGGTCAAACTTGAATACAATCATACAGATTGATGATATTTTTAATGTATTTATTTTTGGTTATTTTGCACTATTATTCTTCGGTATTGTTATTCAGATCGAAGAAGTGATCGCTTTATTTGGAGACACGAATAAGACTGTTCAAGAAGTTATACTGACAATAGTTTATATCGTTCTCATGTTATTTGCATTATTCTACACAATAAAGGAAACCTCAGGTGTTAACAACGAGTCTTCTATCACTAAAAATCTTCTTTATGAATATGTTCTTTCGACTCAACCAGAAGACAGATCTTCTGTTTATTATGAAGAAGTATAGCTTCACTCATATTGTAGTTAAAGTTTTTAAACTAAACACAACTTCATTTTCTTACAGTTTCAGCTCATGATTCCGGGCTTATTGTCAATGAATGCAAATCTTACCCTATTAGGTCTCGTGAATCTAAATAAAAATTTTATGGCACAATCGGTTGTATTTATTTATACCTATACTCTCCTTTTCAAGCAGTTTGCATCGGATGCTAATCTTCAACTTAGAAATATAACTAATATATTGAGTAAAAAATGAGTAAATAAAAAAGTAATAGTAATGCAAATTTCAATTAATCAAATATTGTATTATCAGTTTATCGATCAATTAAAAAAGATTAATACAAAGACATATAAACAAATCAAAAGAACTGATTAAACGCATCATTTATACAGTACATTAAACAGATAATTGAATATTTTAGATAAAGTATAAATCTTAAAAAATAAAGTTATATTCAAATGAACAAATGTAAAAGTAATAAAAATAAAGTTTATATCAATACATCTATTTTATACAATTATTTTAAAATATTGAAGTATATACTTTTCAGACTTCACAAAAAAGTTAGTTGTTAGCGAACTATTTTAAACCTATTTACAAACCGTTTTATCTCAAATTCAATAAAGAAATTGTTGAAAAGTTTCAAGTATTTTAAGATAAGATTCTCAACTGTTATATACAGATAAAACAGCTTAAACTTTGGTCATCTTTTTGGAAATATCTATGTATATATAATTGTCAAACAGATCCAAATTATATAAATTTTAATAATAATTCAAATTATTGATTATTTCTCAAAGTTTAGTGAATATATTAATAAAAGGTGGTAAAAGCGAAGAAGAGCGAGCCTTTCTTGTACTGTTTCTTGAATTAACGAGCCTTCCATCGCGTAGAACAAGTCC
>JAQGAM010000623.1:0-11835 GCA_034697665.1 Nanhermannia comitalis
AAACTAAATTTATATTAAATGAGTTCTATACAAGTCTTAAACATTAAATTTATTTTGATATTCAAATTCCATGATAGGATTCACTAAAAAATGGGTATGATAAACTCGAAAATTAGTATTTTATATTATAAAAAGAATTTTTATGTACTGTATGGCTATTTTCCGGACATAAGATGTCAAGAATTTACTCCTCTCTGGACACTGGGCAATATAATCAATTTCTGGACTGTCCAGGTGAAATCTGAACGTCTGGCAACCCTAATTATAGGATCCACATCAATTGATCGCCGACTAAAACTTTATCATTTTTCTTGTTTTTTTAAGTCTGATTTGATTGAAATTAGACTTAATTTATATGTAAATTACAACAATAATTTCAAATATGAGAGAAATTTTTGTATAAAATTAAGTTTTTTATATATTTAACTTTTACTGAGTTTTTATATTTCGTGTATTTTTCCAACCCTAGTTGTGATTAGTATAATGTTTAGCAGATGTTTAGAGCTATTATTTTCTAAATATTTCAGTCATATGTCATATTTATTTAAATTTTCATTAAAATGCAGAATTAAGTTAAGGCTTTTGAATGATATCTATTGTTAATGAGCGATATTAATAATCACAGATTAATATTTAGAGAAAATGAGAACCGGTATAAACTATTTTGATAAACAGCTCAATTTAAAAATTTTGTGCATTAAAAAGAATGTTAAAGTTAGGTAAAATTAGTTACTTTAGCTTCCATAAGAACTAAGTTTTCTACTGATGATGTAATCAACAATTGTAATCAAACAAACTTAATAATTAACTGAAAGCGTACTTTCATTTTGCTAAATAACAAATGCTTAATAGACTAATCCTTAGTCGTTCATAAACTAACATTTTAGAGCTTTTATCATTTTCTGGTATTCAGTAATGGTAAAGTTGGTAAACATCTGAAAAAACATCAAAACTAACCAAAGTTGATGTCAACAAATTCTTTCAAAAACAGAGAAGTAGAGAATATGATTCGCATGAATATAAAATAATAAATACTATCGGGTGATCACTATAATTTGAAACTAATTTGAATCATTATAACTAAACAAATAATTAACATATATTAACCAAATTGGTGTCAAATTAAAGCTTATACTTTTAATTAAATTTGATAAAGTTTTTGAGATAATTATATGAAGCTATAGAGAAAAACCTAAACATCTACGAAATAAAAGTTTCCAGTCCTATACATCCAATGTTAAAAATGCATTGAAATCTCCATAGGGTTAAAAAAAAAGTGCCGAGAGTGCCAAAAATGCTGTTTTCCAGATTTTTGTAACTTTTATATCTTTAATTGTGTGAGTTATGAATCATTCTTTTTGAGATTGAATTATTCAAATTACTATTTAAAACAAGTTTAGGCTAAAAAATGATTTCATTATTAAAAATTTTAATATAAAATTAAAATTAATTAAAAATTTCGTCTGGAAAGGGTTTTTGAGCAGAGAATTTTTTAACTCGTCATAGAATATAGACCAATAATTTTTTGTTTGCCTCACCTTTATCAATTTTAGTTAAAAGTATAAGCTTTAATTTGACACCAATATCATTTATATAAGTTAAATATTTATTTAGTTATAATCATTCAAATTTGTTTCAAAATATAGTGATCACCCGATAGTAAATAATTAAACAAAGAAATTATTTTTAAATGAGTTTTATTTATAAATTTAAGTTTAAATTAGACATATGTTAGAACTGATTGACGTGTCCCTCAAACAGAATCATACCATTGCGGTTGCCTCTTATGAAAAAGGCAAAGGGATGGTCAGCTTTAAACATAGTAATGATTGGAGGAGGAAGTGGTAAATTTCTGTTAATAATAATTCCAGTAACGGCTGCGGCTTCACTGCCCTCTTCATTAACTTCAATAATAGCTTTGTGAATGACATCACTGACAGATAAATCTTTTTGGCCGTCAATTCCCGATAAATCAGCCGCAGAACCAAAGACCTGTTGCATTCCTAAGTCTTGTAATTGCGGTACTAACGAGTATTGAGTCGAGAATTTAAACTTAGGAATAGAGACTTCAACTTTAACTTCTTTCATTCGAGCGATTGCCTCATCCAAAAGGTTGGCATCAATTGATTTTCTCACTTGTTTAAGGCCTTCCTTTTCGTCTGGCAGAAGCATAAACAAACTCATCTCATTGCCAACATACGGAAGTTCGAGGAGTTGGCTGTTAAGCTCATTAATATGTGTGTAATTGAATTTATCTGAGACATGCATTAGCGGTACTCTAAATGTCTTCTCTCCGTAACCAAAAAAGTTGTCTTCTTTAGTGATAGATTTATCGAATTTTATTTTCCAAATACCCTTAAAGTAAATGGCATTGAGCAGAACCATAATAACACTTGGGTCTAATGGTTTACTCAATAATTTGTCGATCATTCCATGGGTTTGTTGTTTCACCCAATCATTTATCATTTGCATCGATTCCTGACTGTGTTTCACGAAATCAGTCGAATAGACAGAAGCGTTAAAGTATTTTTGTGCATCAGATTTATATGACTCCAGAATAGAGAACTTCTCTTGTGTTACGAGACTATTCGCGACATCCAATTGATATTTATTCAATTCTTTTTTATCGCTAACTCTTTCCAAAGTATTCTTGAATTGCTCTCCAACTTGGATATCGTCTAATGACGAGAAGTCATATCCGAGCACTTGTCGAAATTCATGTGCAGTCTGTTCTTTAGTGCCCAGGAATAGCATTCCGAATGCGGAGGAAATACTGAAGGGAGAAATGAAAACATTTTCATCATTTATTTCAGATAATTTTTTCAGTAGATTAAAACCAAAATAGTTGTTAGACAGCGCTATTTTATTGTCTGGTTCTTCTGGTAGTCCGATTACAGAACCGGCCACATAAATGATCAAAGAAATCACAATTAATGACATGTCGAAAGATTGTTTTAACTTAAATGTATCGTTAATTAATTCTCTTGTGATTTATATGTAGTCTTTTGTTGAAAAAAACATGTTTACAGAATGCGGACTTTTTAGCACTCATTACCGGATCCTAAAAGATACCGTTAAAGTCTATCTTTAATTTCAAGGCTAGTATATGATAAAAAAAAATTTATCGGTCGAGTTGACGACAGTCAACACAAAAGATAACAAAATTAATTTTATTATTTGAAACCAACTTTTGTCATTTCTCAAACATACCGGTATTAATTGTAAACTTATATTAACTTATATGACATGTTATATCGTATTATATAAGTTAAACTATAAAGTGAGTGGGTTGCACAAATGATTTCCGACATTTGAGACTAACACTATTATGTTCCTCACAATAGGTCAAATCTATTTTTAAAATCTTAAAATGATCTGAAGGTGGGCGTCTGCTATAATAGCACCTTCATCTCATTTTAAGATTATTTTAATAGATTTGATCTATTGTGAGGAATATAATAGTGTTTGTCTCAAATGTCGGAAATCATTTGTTATAAAATTATGGGGTTTCGAAATTTTTATTTCCCATAGACTCCCATTATAAAAATTTTAATTTTTTTACAATGGGCTTCTATGGGAAAAATTTTATTTCAGCTTCAAACATACATGCTTTTTATATATATCTATTTAGCTTTGCGAGCTAAGCAATTTCCCACAGGTAGGGTGGTATGGGAGGGTTCCCGTGGGCCTCGGGAACCCGAACATACCACCCTACCCGCTCCCAGCCGTTTAATGAATCTTTCCTGGGTAGGGTGATATGGCAGGGTTCCCGAGGGATCGGGAACCCGAAAATACCACCCTAATCGCGCCCCTTCATTTAATTAAATAAAACTAGACCAAACTTATTCTAGAATTAAATTATTGTTCGAGTAATCCACGTAGATTTCTGATTTCGTATAATTAATAGTATTAATATATTAGGCTGCCCCGGTAAAAAAACTGGATAAGGTGGTTATAATCTAACCCCTCCAACTCCACTTGGCATCCACTGGATTATGCTAAAGGAGCTATGATATTAAGTTTTATAAAGTTTCAGCTGTGGAATTTGGTTAATTTTAGGATCAAATTGCTCAACTCAAAGTTCTAAATATCTACACATATAAGAAATCTATGATTTAAGCTATAATCAAATTTTCGCCATAGAAACCAATGTTTAAAAAATCGAAAATTTTTATAATGGGAGTCTATGGGAAATAAAAATTTCAAAACCCCATGATTTTTGACATTTAAAATTAGGGCCATTATAATTCTAACATTAAGCTACATCCAAAAAAATTTCATCAAAATGTGAAACCCCATAGAAACCCCAGTAAGTGCAGTCTATCTTAAAGCTCTATAGCATAAATAATTTAATTATCTTATATTTTTTATATTAATTATAAATTATGGATGTGATAAATAAAACTATGAAATGCAGACGAAAGTTAGTTACTGTACTAATGTGAAGATTAGTTTCTATATGAAAACAATATCTTTTAAAACGTGTGTACATTCTCTTGAACTGCTCTTGAAAAACATGTTTTGTCTCATGAATGCCATGAATGTATTCAGCATTGAGTTAACAAATCAATTAACTTTCCTCATAAACATAACTGACCCTATTTTGTGAACATTGACTTACTTATGTATTTTCATTAATATTCAATGAAAGTGAGTTAACTCAATATTAATCATTGTGTTGAATGTCAAAAATGCCAAAACAAATGTTAATGACTTCACAAAGATGTAAATCTATTGTTACATTTGAATTAAAAAGTTTAAAGTAATAGTCTGTAAGTTGAAAGAATAGTTGCATTTAATTAATAATTTATGATATTAAGGCATCCATTGTTCCTGAAGTACAGGCGGGGGAACAAAGCGATGCTTATGTGCAGAAGCAATAGTAAACCTTTCTTGTGGCTCATATTTAAGCATATTATCGACTAAATCAATAGAATCTTCAGACTTACCCAACTTTTGTAGCAAAGCTATCAACTTTTCTCTGTGATGGCGTTTGCCTGATGTCAGTTGTGTTCCTCTTGTATTTCGATATCCGGCCAGCATTTGGACTAACATGACTCTAATACTATACACATCAGTTAATCGCGGATCATAACTATGTTGATCATAACAGTGGTGTTCATCAGTTTCGGGCGCCCGATACATAATGGCGCCAATCAGTTCATCGGTCTGTGGATTTGGTTCTTCTACGACGTCAAAGATGTGTGCGGTTCCAAAATCACAGAATTTCAGTAAATATCCGGCTCTATATTTGCTGTTTCTGAACAACAGCACATTTACCGGTTTGACATTTCGATGCGCGACACCAATCGAATGCAAATATCCGATACCAGTCAAGATTTGCGCTATATATTCTTTAGCATCCTCCTCGACAACTATTCCTCGCGCTTGAATGTAGTCTTCGAATGTTGTGTCCGCCAATTCTAATAATATCAAAGCCTAGGCGTAATAATTTTTCATAGGAACAGATCTGTTCCGTCGCATAGAAGTGATGCAATTCTGGACAGCAACCAAATGAGGATGACTGGCTCGGGCCAGAGCTAATTGTTTGCTACGCATAAAATTGAGCGCTTCTATAAGTTCAGTCTCATTTATAGTGTCTTTTATCAAAATTAGTTTTGCCGCCAATTGGATGCTATTATTAGGACTATAACTAAACTGACATCGATATACTTCACCATAAGATCCTGTGCCTAACTTTGTCCCAAATCGGTACCCTATACTCTCCAACATCTGTATATCTTCTGAAGGGATTTTTATTTGCTGAGTATCGATGGGCACAAATGGTTGGTCTTTAATTGAGGGCAAATTTACGTTGGGGTTGGGATCGATGCTCTTTCTTTGGTTGTCTTCTTTGGCTTCAGTTTCAAATGAAGTATCAGCCGGTAATTCTCGGGTTTGAACTTTTTCTTGTTTTTGACCATCACTTTTAGAATTTCTCGAAAAGAGTCCTCCAAAGAGTCTATTCATAAAAGCCATTTCAATATTTTGCTTGTTTCTGATTTACAAGAACTCAAATTTCAATTTAGTTAATATTTTCCTCAAACTATTGGACAAAAAGTATATTCGGATACAAAACTAAATAAAAAATTTTCAATTGTTGAATAAATTGAATCAATTGAACTATTTTTAAAAATTATAATTGTTTAAAATTAAAATCTGTATTTTATTTTTATAAAATTTAAAAAACTTAAATAATATTGAATATAACTTACTTTCAACAAAAATAATAGATCCCTATATTTTATTTAATTATAAATTAAAGTACATTTAATGAGAGTTACTAAAAATAATAGTTATTTTTAAAAGTTCTTTTAAAATCTGTTGAATTACTCCTCTATATACTGATTAATTAATAAATCGAAATAATTGATTGAGATTTTTGTGCAGTTTATAATTTTTAAAAAGTGTCAATAAATAAGATCTTATATTATATTTACAGTAAATTAATTATAAGATCGAATCATATTCCATAAAAATTTATCGAAAGTTTATAAATCAATGATTTTTAAGTATAAGGAATTATTTTTAGTTCAAAATTTAAAGTATTTGCAAAAATTTTATTTATATCTATAAAACAATAATACATTGTGACAATCAATTTAATTGAAATTTCATTCAATGATAATATTTGGCGGTAGAGCACACATAATATTGCGATCAATTTTGTGACAACCTTTCAATATAATCATAAATTTTGTTTTAAGATGTGATTTCACCAAATCTATACAGGCCTTCACTGTCACTTCAGATACATTGACACAATAAAATAAATTAAGATAAATTAGGTTTTCATTTAAATTAATCACATCAGCCATAGAGTCACCAATTTGTGTGCCTGTAATAGAAAGTTTCTGAAGTTTATTCAATTTTATTAAATTAATTGCTCCCATATTCGTCAGTTCATTGTTTATAACTGTTGGATATGACGAATACTGATAATCAATTGATTCAAGAAGTGGACAATATTTGGGAAGTGCTTCAAGTGATTTGTCACTAATTTGCGCGACATTTAGTTCTAAACTTTTGAGTTTAGAAATTCCTCTTAATATTTTGATGAATGTCTCGTCGAAGCAGTTCTGCAAAAGCGGCAAATTCTTAAGCGACAAATGTTCCAGATTTACAAGTCTAGCAATTGGTGACAAATATTGAGCTTTAAACGTCTGCGGATAATAGCGAGCATTTATTGAGAAATATGATAAATCTTTCATATCATTTGTGATATATTTTATCATATCTTCTGAAATATAAGTTCCGATTTTGAGTTCATTTAGATTTTTTCCATTTCCAGAAACTAATAAACGGATTCCTTCGTCTCGAATATATCTACAGTTCTCTATATTTAATGACTTAATTTGCGAGCGAAAACACTGAAAACTGGGTTCACCTGTGATTTTATCATTTTTGGATACATCTAAAACTTTTAAACTAATACATGTCTCCAAAATTGATCTGAGCGTGGAATCAGTTATGCTTTGATTAGAAATACAGAGTTCTGTCAACTTATTCGCATATTTACCAGTTGTGAAAACAGTGATCAGCGAATCATTTAAAGTCATAGAACTGACACAAACTAATTTCAAAAGTTTTTCGCACTTTTCCATTACTAGTCTAATCATTTGCTCATCAATTTGAGCGTCACTTAAATCAATTGATTTCAAGTTTACACACTTTTCAATTATTTTAGAGAAAGCGCCGAATAGTTTTGTAGTTTCAAACACTTCGATACATACTTTTATTTCAAGAGACTTTTGTTGCATAAAAACCTGTGCCATAAGTTGTTTCCAAAGTTTACAAACGCGTTCACATTTCACTTTTTCTCTCAAAGAAAGCCTCGAGAAAACTTGTTTCAGACAATCGTCGTTCAAATCATTAATTTTCATGCTTTTCAGTCAAATAGAGAAAACTCTCTCTAAATTAGCACAACAGTTACAGCAGTCAAACAGTCAGTCAAAACAGTCGAAAACAATTTTTAAGCGCTTAGAAACAAAAATAAAATTGATTAATGAGAACAGGTTTACAAAAACATTACATATCGTATATAAATAGTTGTAAACAAAGTTGTGATTAGATTGTAAAAATCAATGACATCAGTTATGCTTAAATCAAAAATTAATATTATATGAGAATAATATGTTTTTCCAAACTTGCAAATAAGTATAAATCGAGTGGACTTATCGCTAAAATTCAATTTTAGTCTAACAATAATAATCAACCCTTAAAGCTATGGATCAATAACTTATATTACGAAATAATTTTTAGTATTTAATCGTAAAGTAAGATAACTGTCAAAAATTAATAGTAAAAACTGATTATTATTAACAATAGTAATAATGTGGCACAACATTAAACATTAAATTAATAAATACTTTAAATACATACACACTATGTAGAAAACTATTATAAAATGTTATTTAAAATAATATGTATTTATGCTCTGAATGTATTTTTTTTATTTTTTGAAAAAGTAGTTTTCCTTCACGTCATGGTTTCTTTAAATGGTTTAATGGGTCAACAAATTGTTTGGTAATTGACGATTGGATTCGTTTGAATAATTAACGGAAGTACGCCTTAAATTAATTTCAAACGTTTCGTTTGGCATTGAGTTTGCTTTTTCTATTAAAAATTCAAGAGTTTTATCAGTAATTCGCGTTCCCCTCATATCAACAAATCGGAGTTTATTTGATGTCAAAAAGATTCTAAAGATATCCTCATCTGTTATGTTACTGTCTTTTAGATCCAAATAATTCAAATTCTTTAGTTTAGCGATATTTGCAATTATTGCTGAACTGATGGCAACGCCTGATTTGGATTTAATCTGTAATTTTTCGAGTTTAGGCCAATAGCGGTCCACAAATTGGATCGACTGCTCTGTAATCTTACCGCTAAATATTATAGTTTTCATATTTGGTGTTTTTGACATCAATTCTAAGAGACATGTGTCAGACGTGATCTGATTCTGTTCGCTCTCTTCACTCATCACAATATCAATATATTCTAAATCATGAAGACTTGACATCAGGTGAAAGGCTTCAAATATTTGCTCTGAACTTATTCCGAAACCAAATGAAAGGCATTTAAGATTTCGAAAGTGTTCACAAATGAGTTTCAAGTCATCGATAGAGTCAATAACATTAACGCGAAGTTCACTCAGATTTTTAACCCTTTTTGTCAAATAATACAATCCTTTTCGACCCAATATTTTATTCGTAACTCTAATCACTCGTATCTCAGGATTAATATATTGAAAATAATCGCCAGAATTAGCTTCTAATGAATCAGTTTGTGAACAGTCGGACTCTTTGGCAAAACTAATGGATTCGAGTCTTTGTAATCCGCAAATCAAATGAGTAATCGATTCTTCAGTAAACCTAAACCACGAACGAAACCCATTCAAGTGAATAATGTTCGGAAACTTTTCTACAAATTGTTTCATTTCTTCTGATTTAATAAGTATTCTATTGAACAGAAAAAGTAATTAATGATTAATGGCATGACTTGTGTCCAATTAAATACCGTTTGTCCCGAAAATTGCGTTTATTATGCAAATGAACCAAATTTAGGTGATTTACGTCTGAATCACAGTAATCGAGAAGAAGTCCAAACGGAGAACAGTTATCATTGAAATCGAGTCCAACCAAAGTAATGGACTTAACGTTAAGACATTGAGACATAACTCTACTTATGAAAGGCTTATAGCACTCGATTTTATTGTTTACTATTAATGTCTGTTTATTATAATCTCTAAATGTGTGACATCTCTGACAGCACTCTTCAAAAGGCAGACCAATAACTGGTGTGAAGTGAAGACATTTCGTGCCATTTAATAGTCTATTGACTAATGCTTTCCAACGGACACAAACTTCAGACAAAACTAAGAGTTCTTCTAAACTGAAATACGAGAATATACTGAAGAAGACGTCTTCGTTCAGATCATTGAGCTTTACATGAGTTGAGACATCACTTGAACTCTCATTTGATGACCAATTGATTCCCATTTTTAGTTATTTATAACTTATTTTCACTTTTTATTAATTAAATAAAAGTTTTCTATTATTGTATTTATAGTTAAACACAATGAAGACGTGGAGTAAATTGAGTCACAAAAGTGTCACTCTTTTGAAGCGATTAATTAATAAAATGATTGTTTACTTTCAAAAGTGAGTCATTCGTTCATTCATTGAGTGTATGTTTAGTGAAATGCAAGCAATAGATTATGCAATAGTTTCATGTGTTTGTAGTGAACGTGTGTTGTATTGAACACAAAAGAGAGATGTCATGCAATGCCTTTAAAACTGACACAATTATTAGAGAAAAGTTTTATTACAGATTTATTGCAGGACTTATTGACTTAAAATTATTGAAACGAAAACTTCAATATATTTGTTCGCATTTTTCAATATTTAAAACTAATTTTATTCAATAAAAGACTATTGAAGAATAGCATTACAGTTGACTATAAAACAGTCTCTCAATTGAATTAAGACTGAATCGGTCTGAATGAGTGTCCTCTCTTTGAGAACATATACTTAGATATATTTGAGTTAAAGGGGTTTATAAATAGTGTCAAATTATATAAGACTTATTTGCAGTTTTTTGACAATTTAAAATTTTTTTATGACTACAATTGACAAATGATAGGATTTGGACTGCTTTACAGCAAGTGATGAGTGGCTTGGATTGTGACAAATTAAAGTTAGATTTAAAACAATTGATTCAACTATCTGTTTTATACTGCAGTTATACTCATATTCTTTCAAACTTGAGTTAAGATCATTTGATTAACTAATAGGTTTGAGTTAGTTTTCTCGTCAATTTTGGTTATATTTAAACTAAATATGTTCTCAATTTTGTTGGTATTTCTGATAGAGGTAACCAACAAATTAATGTGAAAGATAAGTCTCAATATTATATAAGAACATCACTATTGTTTTAATCTCAGCTTTTTATTAAATTTAACACAAATAAGCGCTAAAGCAATAGTTAATTTTGAAAATAAAGGAATTTTTGCAAAAATAGCGTGAAATACGCGAAATGAAGCTTAATTATTATATAACTTACAATATGAAGAGTTAGGTTATGTTCGGTTAGTAACATATCAAAAACGTCTATTACGATATATTCCATAAGTGTGCATACATTAGAAATACAGAAGGTGTCTGCTTTTATTTTACCCATGTAACCCATTGTACCCATTCCTTGTAACTCAAAAATGAATTGACCCATATTAATGGAAATGGTATCAAATTAAAGCCCAAACATTTGCTTATTTGCTTTATATTTGCTTATCATTCATAAAGTTTGATTGAGATAATGGTTTGTCTCATATCTAACAGATGGATCAAAATCAAAATCTCCCAGAAAAAGTGTTTCCAGTCCTATACTTCTAATGTTAAAAACACATTCAATTCTCGATAGAGACACAAAGTTCCAAAATCCGCAAAAAAACAATTTTCAGTTTTTTGTAACATTTATATTGTTTAAAATATGAGTTATGAATCATTCTTTTTTAGTTTAAATTATTCAAATTACTGTTTAAAACAAGCTTGGGCAAATAATTTTATAATTAAAATTTGTAATTAAAAATTAAAAATAATTAAAACATCTGTTTTTAATCTATGGAATGATTTTTTGAGTAGACATTTAATCAAATGGCCATAAAATAAAGACAATTAATTTTTTCTTAATTAAAACTTTATAAACTGGTACAAAAATTGGTATAGACTTTAATCTTATACCAATTACATTAATATGAGTTAATTAATTTTTGAGTTACAAGGACTTAATCAATGGGTAAATTAAAAGCAAACACCCTCTGTATACAGCAGGCTTTCT
>JAQGAM010000624.1:0-11831 GCA_034697665.1 Nanhermannia comitalis
TTAGACTCGAACCCACAGCCACTCAGTGAACTGTGTGAACTTTAGACTCAATAATGAGCCAATGCCTAGACCACTAAGCCATCCAGCCAGCTACTAATATTTAATGAATGAAAGATATGAATATTTCGGGAATTACAATAATACTTTTAATTATAAAAAAAATTGAAAAATAATGAGGAACTGAATCATAAACTATTTAATTTACCAATCATTTAGAAAAGTATGCGAGATTGCATCCAGAAATTCTAATATATAGCTTCATTCATTATTATATGATTCTGTGAATCTTTCAATTTTCTTCAATTATTTTTCTGATATTTAAGTTTAGATATTTTAAAGCGTTCTAATTTATTCTAATCTAATAAAATTTATTAAAATTGCTTCTGAAATATTTTTCAATTTAAATATCTTTCATTCATTAAATATTAGTTAGCTAAATCAATTATTATTTTATAATTTTCATTTTTTGTGGAATTTTATACTAAAGTTGTTGGCATTCTAAAGATACACAAGATACTAAAGATTTTATACATAGCATTAGAAATTAGGGCAAACGGAATTAGGGGAAACGGTAAGACACCTGTGATCACATATGGCAACAAATATTGTAGTTTACTATTAATAGTTTAGTTGAGAGTAAAAAGTTAGACATTTAGAACATTTTAAAACATACTTATTTAAGAGGAGTTTTAAATGGGTGCGCACTTCATCAGAAATGTAATATTAAAAATTATACTGCACTACAGGTGCAGTATCTGTAATCTTTGGGTAAATTGGCAAAGTGAATGAGGCTGCAGTTTGTATTGGGTTTGAGGAGAGTTCTAAGTTTACAAATGGCAGATATATTGTAATAAATATAGAAATATAGAAAATAAAGCATTTATTCACACCTTTTGGTAAAAGTTAGAGTAAATTTAAAATATTTTCATGAAATGTTTTTTTCAAAGATATATTCAAAAACAGAAAATGGGATGAATTGTTTTGCTTGGAGCTGCATAAACCAGTGAAACCATTAAATTTAATTTACATAAAACAATTATATTTATAATATGCACCTGTTTTCAAACTATTTCATTTAATCAAATCAAGTAAATGCAAAGTTTAAAAAAATGCTATTCAGGCAATAATTGAAACAATCTTTCAAATGTTTTCAAATATCATTAAAGTGTTCAAACATATTATTTTACTTAAGATTTCTAAATGTAAAATACAAAATAATAATAGTATAAAAAAATAACAGTATGTGCTCAACAATAACCTAATAGAACAGCCCTTTTTTGGTTATGCCTCATAAGATTTTTCAAGAACTTTCACTACATCTCATTTCTGATGAATAATTTTTAAATATTTAAATAGCAAAGCGGTTGTGGAGTAATAAAATTGATTAATCATTTATTTAAACAATACACTTGTAAATTATTTCATGAATAACTTGACGCATAATGAAATTAATGAATATTTTCTCATTTATAATAATATTTAAAAATATATTTCATAAGACATAAATTTCATTTTATACAGTTAATGATGTTTTATTACATTATATAAATAATATTTTCCAATTCATTTTTTCAGGCAATTAAATTTTGTTTTTAATAAACGATAAACTGAGTAATTATTATATTTCATTAGATTCTTGATAAGCCATTATATTTTGCACAATTGAGTTTAAATATTATGTTAGTATACAATTAATTATTTTGTGTTAATCTTTATGAGGTGTAAGCCTTAAACTTGGCGTAATTTTAAATAAAATTTATTTTTTCTCTCGAAAAACAGAGTTTTTCAAAAAAATATTGCGAATATAGATATACACTTATATAACAAAAGTACATGTATTTTAGTTATTTAAAGCCAAGCTCCAAATTTGTTATATTAGAAATTGGTTGACATGTGTTATCTAAAGTAGAAAGTAGTTTCTATGTTCACATTTGACTTTAGTATAGTATATGAGGCATAAAAGCTATCAGTGAATAATGACTTTAGTCCTTGCATTCTCTGTGGCGCTTAGCAGTTGAGTTTATATTGCGCTTCTTTGCCTCATTTCAGGCCATAAAGGGATTACTACGGATTACGTGATGAGATCAATTGTCCACAACGGCAGTAAGTGAGAGAATGAGAAAACGGTGTGTTTCACGACTAAGCAAAACAAAAGTTACTGTAATGAGAGAAAGTGTACTCAAAGAATTATAGCAACAGAAATGTTTGTTGAAATGATTCTAATCCATTTGTGGTATCTGTCAAGTAATGTCTAATAGAAATAACTTGCAGCTTTGCAAACCAGAAAATCTTTTAATAGCTGTCAGTTACCATTCCTAACTATTGTACCATTAAATGAATGCAATTTCTTATACCAATGCAATTCACTCAAATAAAATTGTCTCTTAAATACATTTGAAAACTGAATAAAAGCAAAATAGGCAACACTTATCTACTTTGTGGACTTTCTGTGCCATAACTCAAAAGAAGCACAGGTTCTTTCAGTATATATTAGTATGCGTGTGGTCTTTGCACTTTTGACTGACATTTCTATGAGTAGCTGTTTGATGAATGAGCTCTACAAATGCTTGCAGATAATGGCTATACCCTTAAACACTAAAACATACTCCACTCTCAATACACTATATAATCCAATACATTATAAGTGACCGAAATATGACCGAAATAAGTAATTTTCTCAACTCAATTGAGGAAAAATAAATACAAAATCTTCTGATGATTTAGATTTTATTTTAAAAATGTGCTGATTTTTACTGTTCTTCATTTAAATAAAATGCTCTTTTTAAGCTCTTGCCGAATAATTATCGAGATTTGACTATATTTTATTAGTGTTGCGTCAATAGAGAAGCGTAATAAGAGGTTCTACAAGGCTAGACATCAACACAATTCACCTTCAATCCCAAATTTGCCAATTTTCTAATCACTGCCATGCAATGTAATTATTTTTCTCCCACAATAGCTATTAATGAATGGGGAAAAGTGAAATGAGGTGAATTATCTTTTAATTCTACTAAATATCTATAAATGTCAAAAACACTTTTTTATATTACTATTCATTGGGAAAATTTACCATAATTTCAATATAAGAATCAAATTATTTTCTTTTAAATAATTATCTGTTAACAAATTGAAATAACAAACTTGAAGACCTATTTTAATTAAACATGACATCAATCCTTACGTTCATCACCCCTTTAAATAATGATGTACTCAAAAGACTCGAGACTACTTCAACTTAGGGTTTAGATAATTCCTAACTTCTGCTTAACTTAATCCACTTATTTATTATTTTTTGTTTCATTTTATTAAAATTACTTAAAATTTCTCATAGAATGACTTCATTCAACTAATTTGAAATCTGGAATATATCTAAAAAATGGTGTCATTATATTCATAATATTCATTAAACTTAAATCATAAAAGTTCTATTGCATTATCATTTTTATAATCAGACGTATCTCTTCTCAAGCTTTAAAATTTATGACACCATTGCATTCAAAAGTGACATTATTTCATAAAAGTGTTATTTTCTTTAAGTTTTATTTCTACTTAACATTAAGAGAAGTCAAATAAATCATAATTCCATTAATAGCTGCTCGAGTTTGATAGTTATACTGTAATAGTTTATGATCTGGTATTACTTGTTAGAGATTTAACAGTTAGTAAAGGTATCATAGAGTTGTTGGTAGAGCTCAACTGATTCTCAAGTTTTTATTCATCACTAATAATTTGAAATAAATTTAAACAACTAATGTGGGACACATTACAGACACACCCTTAAGATTTGGTAAGTTTTGATATAAATATTGATTAATTCAAAGTGAGGTTCAATTAATCAATGTCTTAATAAAGGGTTTTAATATTCATAAATGTTGTTTGTTTTGTTTAATGCATGGCATTAGTAATCTTAAAAGATATAATATATAATATGTTGGCTTTAATTTTATTATTTGCTTAAGGGTTATCGACATAACTTATCTCACATTAGGTTTTTCATTATAACTGAGAGATTAATAATTTTTTATATAGTAATGATTAATAGTGAAGTCATTGTATGAAAATTAAAAACTGAATGTAAGTTTAACTATTAATCATAAACTTTATTTATAATCTGTAACATTAACAGTTTTATCATTAGTTGGAATTATTATTATAATTAATAACTTTAAAGTGACTTTGCTTTTAATTTATTTCTTCCTATTCAATAGCTTTTATATTCTTGGAAATATTCAATTATTCATAATTAATTTGTTTGTCTAAGAATTAGTTCACAGGAAAATAATGCTTAAAAACCTCAGATTACTCTGTAATTCAAATCTAAAGCGTTCAATTTCTTTCATAGTTTGGAGTGAATTATTTCCATAATTTTTTTTTATTACATGTAATTCATTAAAAAAGTGCTATCAGAGAGAAGGAGGTGCCTAACTATAATAGGGGAGGTGGTACATTTCTAAAACAATAAAGAGGCAATCAAATCACCTAATTTACAAGACTTTATTTCAAATAAAAAATTTTCTCATTAATTTGTTTTATAAAAATAAACTCATAAATTCAATTAATTTTTAAAAAATATTATTATTAAGTTAAAAATGTTCATTTACCTGAATATTTCAAAAGATTTTATAAATGAAAATCTTGAATTAAATTAATGAGTAAGAAGAAAGGGGCGAGTCTGGAAAATCTCAGATGGTTCGATTGAACAAGGTGAATTTTGGGCTGCAGTGCTGTTCTCCGAAATTTATTTCATCTAATATTATTTCTCTGAATCCTTGTTTAACTAACTCTAACCCTATTTATTGTAAAAATTATACTCTATTTTCAGATTTAATTATAACTAAAATTTTTATAATTTGTATCAACTAATTTACAACAAAATTTTTAAATATTCATTTGCACATTTCCAAGACATGTTAGTGTACTCAGCTTATGTTACAATGCATGAAAGCTCGGCCCTTCGGGCCTCACAGCTATGTCTAGTCCTACCGTCCGTCACAAGTAGGTTACGTACGACAGGCTTGCTTCGCTTGCACATCTAGTTTCGATGTATACCAACCTAATAAAATGGGAATATTGATAATATTGGAAGCTGCATGCTATCCAAATATAATTGCATTGTTTTATCTAGTCGTGTATGGGATCAAATTGCTCAGCTCGAAGAACTTAATAAAAACTTTGAACTGAAGAGATAAAAAAATCTGAAAATAGGGTATAATTTTGTCAATAAACTTGGTTAGGATTAAATAAACAAGGATTTGGAGAAATAATATTCGGAGAATAGCACTGCTCCCGAATTTTGGAAGGTATGTTAAGTGTCCTTAGACTAGTATTTGGTGATAGGTGAATAGGTATGCAAGGTGAAATTATTAGAGCAAGTTTTTGGCCACTTACCCCTTTAGTTAGGGCCGAAGAAAGTAATATAAAATGAGGTTTCTTTTCACTAAGAAATGTGTTAACTCTAATACAGTAGTATTAGTATACAATATTTTTGAACCCCTTTTAATCTCATGGTGAATGTTGATTTCTCAATAAGTTATTAATTACATTTTAATTTCAAGAACACTAAAGAATTTTTATTAATCATAAAAAAACCCTAATGAGTTTATTTCATTGCAAACTTCAAAATTGTTTAATTTATTATAACGAATAATTAACAAAAATTAATGATTTAATACCATTATTGCTAAATCGTGATTTTCAGATTATAATGGTGGATGTGATATTTACCCCAACCCAACATGTTCTATTCTGAGTACCTATAACATTTATCTGTAGTTCAAACCTAAATGCAGTGCAGTATAAGTTAATTTTGGCTCAAAAGTTTTTAATATATTGCAATTATATATTTTTATGATCTTTTTAATAGGTTATCAATTAATCAATTTTGCAATAAATTATTAATTTATTGAATACTTCTTTGAAACCTATTTTATGACTGTAATTTTGTCAAATTTATGAAAAAGGCCTGAATACATAGCAAAAATCTACCTACATATTAACTATAATCTTTATTTTTCAGTTATAGATATAGTTTAAAGTTATTCCTAAATTATCATTAAATTCTGTATAAAAAAATTAATTATTTGTAAGTTACAGAACTTATTAACATATAAAGACTCACGACTCAGAATAGAATTTCTTAAACATAATTTAAATTCCAATAAATTTTAATTAAAAATTACACAAAATTTATTAAATAAAATGAAGTAATTGATATTTTATTAGCTCATGTACTGGTTATTTGTCATATAAATACATATAAATACTTATAAATCTTTTATTTTATGTCTAAGCTTTACTATTTTCAAAACACAAGATTGTGTTCTCATTTAATCTCTGGCCTTATATTAATTTAGCTTCGAGAACAAATTCATTAGGAAGGCTTAATTCATTAATTTCTGAGTTTAGCCTTCAATTTATAATTAATGACATAAAACTTCTATTAAATAATTAAATATTCCATGCATTCAACAATATTTCATATAATTATTATTTTAAAATATTGAACATAATAAATAATAAAATTAATATAATGTTAATTCTAATGTTTAGAATATTTCAAAACCTAATAATATTTCGACATTTGATAAATTGCTAAATTTGATCACATAATGATATATTATTAGATTAAGTATAAGATATTTTATAAATGAGATTCAAATGAAATAAAGCGATAGTTTAAAGGCAACACTGAATTTTAATTGTCTGATTTATTTATTTTTGCCTCACTTTAGTCTTGGTATCAATTCATTAAATAAATGCATAGAGTTTTGGCAGAAACACAATTTTGATCGTAATATTTATTAATCGAAGTAAAATGTTTTTATGAAAAATGGGTGCTTTATATCAAAATCTATGGCTGCATAATGTTTTAGTTGATAGAAAAAACAGTTAATTTTAAGATTAATCTCTTTGATGATAGGAAACGATTTATCTTATGAGAGAGTAATTTTAATGGATTCTTCGCGTGTTTTGTTGATATCCCCCAATGCCTCCGTTCAACCACTATCTTAAGGCATTCTGCATCAGAACCTATTCCGAAATGAGCCAGCCTTCAGTCTCATTATATTGTAGTACTCTTTTTCTTTTACTAGTACTACCACTACCTTAAAAGTGTTTTTCTTATTTTTTAAATATTAAAATTGAAGCACAGCGTTATTAATTTAATGTGCCTGAGCCTCCTCTGCACCAAATGGCAGGCCATCAATCATTCTTGATTCTCGCCCATCCAACTTGTTCTCTTCAGAGGTTCTTCGATTGATGCCTTTGGGGCGCTCTTGTTTCAAGTGGGTGTCGGTGTTAGCGATGATCTTCTCATGTTTGATCAACTTTTAATGCTGTTTCGCGTTACTATCAATGTTGTTCTTCATGTTTATGAGCTAATTGATGGCAGTTCATCACATCCAATGCATACTCGATAGGCTCTCACAACTTGTATCCATTTGACTTATATTCTAACCATTAAACTAATTTCTCAAATAATATAATTAATGTTTAACTAAATGTTTGTGTAAATTATTCGATTTTAATACAAAAATCTATAATTAAGTAATACTTGAAAAATATTTAATTATAAGAGTAAATAATAATACAGACATATAATTATATTTTTAGAAAATAATAAGAAGAGAAACAGTGAAAACAGATGAATTATCGGATATACCATTTATTTATTATGCAAATGGTTCGGACAATTAACTCTGCCTTAATTGACATAAGAAGGCGTTTTTGAGGGCGCCGTTAATGATAGAATACAACTCAATGGACGTGTTTTGATTGCTTTAACGTTTCACTATTAAACATAACTACCATTAAATGCATTTATGAATTTGAAAAGAGCTGATATAGTGCGCCTTCGCTCATATATTCTCACATAAAACGATTATTAAGGTCGCAATTAACGGCTGAGGCAAACAAAATATTAATGACACATTACATTTAAATGAATGGACTGCTGTTCATGTTTTATAGTGATATTGGGCACGGATCGCAATTTTGGGTGTGGAGTCTGACATTGACTAAATACTCTTTTCCTCGTATATCTTCCGGCATTACTGATATGATATACTATCATATTCTATCATATTCTATGATATTCTATGCAAAACTATTGTCGACTCAATAAGTTATATTCTCACAGCACGCAAAAAATTATTATATAACTGTATATAAAACTCATATAAGTTACTGCATTATTACACTCACATAAATACTGAATAAACTCACTTTATATACTGTGCAATACTCGCTCTGTTTATTAATAGTCTCGTAGATTAAAAATTGCTTTATTAACGTTCAGAAAATGCTTTTCATAAATAAAGTTGTTTTCGTATAATTGTAAAAATGCTTTGTTATGATAACGCAATAGGAATTATATAAATCTATATATTTTTTCACTAATAAATAATTAAAACAACTGAATTCCCCAAAGACGTTATTCTATACTTTCAAAGTTTCGATCATAAGAGTTAAACCCAAAAAGATGTAATTCACAGGATATCTAAACCCCCACATTGTTAAACATTTATATTTATGTTAGTGCTCTAGTTTTCAGTTTTATTCTCTTCTTTTTTTGATAGTGAAAACTGATGACTGGTATCAGTGATAAGACTCAATTTGACATTTCAAATGTTACTTTTACTGAATATTTGATATCGAGTAAAGCGATGCACAGTATTACTACTGTATTGTCAGCACTAACTTTTCAGAATCTCCCCAATGAGTGAGATATTTCACTCTGCACTCAAATGACGCCATGAAAGTCGAAACCCAAATGAATGGCATGTTTTTTTAATGTTGATTCTTATTTTGATGGAAGAAGCGAACAGTTTTTTAATATAAACATTTTTTATTTGAAAAAAAACATTAAATAAAGGAACGTTTTTAATGCCTAAAGCAAACGCTTTCGTATTATCAAAAGTAAAGTTTTATTCAAATTTTCATAATATAAGTGCATAAACTTTTCATATTTTGTGCGTATACACAATTTTTTAAATTTTAATATCGAGCAGTGCCTGTATTTATTGTACACTTTGAGGAAAATGATTTCCCGCGTGTGTATTACAATCAGAGTATTGATTTCGTTTTGCTTTCAGAAGCACTGATAACTTATGCAAAAGTATAGATCAGTAGTTGAATATTCACTTCAACAATATTAGTGATCATATTTCTGGCCACAGAGAGTCCCTTCTCTTCTCCAATTCAGAATCTCGAATCCCATGCAATATTAAGGCGCAAAAATAGGTCCAACAGCAGTATTATTATATTACTGTAAATGTCACTGAAATGCTATTATATACACACTCTTTTCTACATCTTTTCTTTGACTCTCATGTCAAGCAATGGGAATATACAAAAACCTTTTACACTGGAAAAATGGGACCACATGTCTGGTCAAAAAAGAAGTGCCGCGTCTTTTAAGTTATAGCTTCAGTTCTCTCTTCTCTGTTATTCTCTATTCAATTTAGCTGATGAAGCGTATAGTTCGTGGCGGAGCCCTATTTCTTCTCAGTTAGACGGATGGCCTCCAACATTGTTTGATGGGCATAAGGATGAAATACAGGAGTAGAGCCAAAAACGATAAGATTAACGACGAAAAGTTACTCTGTTTAAGTTTGCTTTCAGCTACTCTATGATTAATCATTTGGTGCAAACAATTTATTTTCTAATGGGTAATGCTTTTGGGAAAGAAAAATGAATTTCAGCTATTTTGACGGTTAGAGAAAATTTTTTAAATAGAGCTGATATAGTTAGCAACTCATAGCAACTCATATTTAACTCAGATAGAAATTTGCTCAAATGATTTATTAAGTAAATTTTGAAAAACCAATTTTTCTTCCTTTCTTCAATAATAAAATGATGAATTAATTTTTTATTTTCATTTTTATTCCACCATAAAGAATAAAATGAGATTTTTTAGTAATTCAATTATTATTCACGAAAATCCATTAAATTTATTCAAAGAGAAAGTGAGATCAAATTAAGAGAACAATTTCTTCAATTTCTCCTAGTTTTAAAAGCATAATAAAGAATAAAAAATATGGTTATATTGCGCTGTATTTGTAATGAGTGATCATTTATGATGGTTTATGGCATTCATGCAAATTGAATTGCGAGCAAATTCAAAGTCAATGCAAAAGAATGAACTACAAAGCGAGACAAATATAAAAAATTAGAGAAGAAGATAGAAAACATAGCGAAAAAGCGTAAATGGCATAAAAGACATGTCACCACAGTTAGCATAAAATCAATGTTGTAATACACAGCACAATGTGTACGCAAATCACTTCTACTTAAATTGCTATATAGTAAATGTATTATGTGATGCACTGGTACACTACGTGCATATGGACTCACATTAGGCTAATGTTGTTTTGTAAGATAAAATATAATTAAAGCGCTTTGTTTTCGGTAATTTCTTATATTTATGTTTATATGCAATACAACTCAGATACAAAAGAAATTTAGACTTTAATTAATTATGGAATTAATTTTATATAACTATCTCAATCTCTAAACCAATTTTTATATGATTATTATATTGAATAAAAGACTTTCTTTTTTTGCCCAATAAAGTGTCTCATTTAAAAAGACTCCGTTTTAGATACTATTTTAAAATTGCAGTATAACTAATGGTGCATAATATTAAATTGAACCAAATCTAGAAATGCTATTCAGAAGATTAAATCGCTTCAAACAGAATTAATGAGTTTATCTTAATTGCATCTTAATTATAAGGGGTTTAAATTATTGCCTTTGAATTTATATTCTTATTTCCGCAAACAATATGTTAAAACACAGCCAAACTAAATGTGATACTATTTGTAAACTTACAAATAATTTTCATTGTACTTAAAAAAAACCATAAATGAATTCGATGTTACATTACAGATATGTAATAAATCTGATATACTTTTTCAACTTATTCATTAAATTAAATAAACTCATTATTGATGCATAAAAGCATGTGTGCAAAGATTATCAATGAGACAAAAAGTCTAAAATAAGAGCATGAAGTTTCGCATTTTGCTCATGAAATATTGAGACATACAATTGTGACAATAACGTTATGGTATATTATTGCCACAATTTCGACTCAATTATTTATGTTAACGTGCAATAAGCGATAGAGCAATGAAAATAATGATCTCATACACTGTAATGAATATTGAGTTCCATCAATTTTAGTGAAGACCATATATATGGCAATTATACACATAAATTGCAAAAATACCTCATTGTTAGTTATCACAAACTGTAATTCTCATTAACTTAATTACCCCACGAGTAGGCAAGAATTGTAGAATTATCATCCAAATTGATGTCTCGTTAAATTGATGTCTCTATTTTGAGACATAAAATTGCAGATTAAACTATTGCATCAAATTTATTAAAACAAAATATATGTGAGTGAAGCGAATATTAAACTGTAAGTTATATGAAGAAAGATTTCACATAAGTTCGGGACCTTTGATATGTGGACCATAAACTTGCCATAAACTACAGTATAGTGCACTGCAATATATCAAAATACCTTCGGCGATATTCCACCATAAAAATAATAATATTCTTTACGTAAAGGCATTATTTTTTATTTTTATGACTTCCTTTCTCTCTTTCTATCTTATTTTCTTCTATCATTTCTATGTGTTTTTCTCTTTCTAAGCGATGACAATTCTGGCACTTTTTGTGAGCAAATATCGTATACTAGATATATGTTTTATACTATATGTTAGTAAGAGCTATCATCACGATTCAAACTATTGCTCACTTCCTCACTACACCCAAGAAGAAGGTAATCGTAATGATAATAGTGGTATAATAGCAGTGATACT
>JAQGAM010000625.1:0-11818 GCA_034697665.1 Nanhermannia comitalis
CCTTCTTGGGCTCAATGGATAGGTTGGTCTCTGTCATTGCTGTCAATCGCAGCCATACCTTGTGGAGCAATACATCATATCATTTATGTGTTCACATCAGGAAATATAATCAAAAATTTAAAATCAAGTTTAAAGCCAACAAAGCTGTGGCGACAAAACGCAAACTTGAATTTAGGCCTAAATACGAATTCTTTGACGAACACGAAGACTACAATCATAAGCGAACCGTTCGCTAATCGTAATGTTCATACTTTGCACTTATATGAGAGCAATGGTGTGATTAATCCCGCGTTTGTAACCTCTGGCATTTAATCTGTCATTTCATACAAATTTATTTAAATGTTTTTTAATTAGATTTCAATGTTATTTAATTGAATCATAATTTTATAATTTAAAGTACAATTCAATGATTTATTAGTGATTTTATATATTCATGTATTAGTTGTCAACCAGTATATAAAAGTCATGTTTTTTAAAACTTTTATTTGAATTATAAATTTTTTAATATTTGTTCTCTTAAATAGTGTATTAGTTAAATGACAAGAATATCAAAATATTCTTTTATGTAATGCTTTTCAATACTTTTGAAATAATAATTCATAAAAATATTTTATTTTCTTAATTTATGATAAAAAATTTCTATTGTTTTAAAGTTTGAGCATTGAGTCGATCAGATAATGTTTGCAAATATTAATGAATTTCAATGAATTAAAAAAAGTTTTATTACTTAATGTTTAATAATAAGAACCCTTTTTTAAGCTTTACTAATGTTTTACTAACTTTTATTCAAGCTTTTGACTAAAATTTTGAAAAAGCCCTCGATTCTGACTTACGCCCTTTATAAGAGGGCTTACCATAGACTACCCTTTAAGTGCATTATAAAGACAAAAATATATTTTGTCATTTGAGTTCATGAGAGACTGGTACCTGTTGTCTAATGTTGTCTTTATTTTATTTTAAGTTTCATCTATTATAAGCAAAGGCATGAAAATTATAACTTCTATTTTCGCACTTAAAGTCTTGTCTATGGGAACATTTAATTAAACGAAAAAATTTTGAATGGGATTTATTATTCAAATCAACACACAATAGCTTTTAAGTTTTGTAATATAGAACTTTTAGAACTTTTTCGCAGTCCTCCTGATGACCCTTATGGACCCGTGTCGTTGCAATTTTTCTATGTCTGCCCCAAACAAAAATTTCTGATTACGGCACTCATCATTGTAAAGATTTTATTTAAAAATATCATAAAACAATTGCATTAATATATAAATCTTAACAGAAACGAACCTAAAAAACGATATTTAAAATATATATTTGGATCTCAAAGAAAAAATATTTCAACAATTATTATGAAACGAAACTGAATCAGGATTAAGAAACTCGTGTTGCAAATAAATATTAGATCTTAATATTGTAATTTTTTGCTATTTTAATTAAGAGTTGTAAAAATTTTATATTACTCAACGTATTTTATTATTTTATTCATTATTAAAACATGAGAAAGTTTTTTTTCAACAATGGGATATATTCTCAATAATATGAAAAATTTACAACAATGAAGACCGGCGGAGGACACGAATGACAAAACTATATACTCGTTTTGTTACACAGCACGAGTTAAAATTAAATAAAAACCAGAATTCATGAGTTTTTAATTTTTGATTCAGAGATCAAAATATTTTATTATAAAAAAATATACAATAAACCAAAATATCTGATTAAACATATATTTAATTAAAACTATCAATAAAATTTTGAGAACTTATTTAATTTTATTTTTAACTTTCTTTATCTCTCTATTACTCAAACCGTAAGCTTTAAGCCTTTCAACACTAACTCCAGCCACTGATGATTCGACGCTATGTTTTGGCTTTTGTTTCCTCTTATTTTTTCTCAATTTTTTCTTAGGATTAGATTTTTGATGAATTTCTGAATCATTGCTTTTAGTTTCATGTTTAGGATTTTCTTTTGCTTTATTGATTGGTTCGATATTAAAAGTTGGTTTTTTATACCTTCTTTTCTTTCTTTTCTTTTTGTTATTAACTGCATTCAAACTGTTATCCACTTTATTATTGTCTTCATTTCCATTATCGTCGGCATAAATACTTTTGAGAATTTTCTTTTTCAATTCAAGATCATTGGCTTTATTGGCATAAGACTTAAGATCATATCTTTCTTCATCATCGTTTCTGTATTGAGACATCTTTTTAATAGAACACCACTTGTTAAGCTCTTTATCGTCTGCGAGCAGTATTTCCTCATCAGTGAGACCGAAATCATTTGATTCGACGACACGATATCGATATGTTGTCGGCAGATTTCCTCCAATCAAATCCTCATAAATCCCAATATCTTCAAAAGATTTATTCTTTTTATTTTTCTTATTAGAAGTCTTTCCTTTGGTTTTCACAGACTTCTCATCAATATTTAGATCCTTATTAAAGATAGAAATAGAAAATTATATAATTTATAAAATCATATGAATATGAATGGTATTAATTAACATTACGTTATCATAAGTGTCATCGTTTTGGGTCAAATCTTCGTTATAGTCATAGTTATAGTCATCAACTCCGGACACATAATCAAACTTAGGTTTGCTGTCATTGTTTTGAGTGTCGTAATAATTGTCTCCAAACAAGAGTTCCATTTTGTGGTCATATTTTGAAGAATCGAAATCGTTTTCGTCGTCTAACAACACATTGAGATCCAAGTCTTTGACATCAATGTCATCATTACCACTAATTTCCCGCAATTTATTGAGTTTGTCTTTCAATTCTTTTCGCTTCAATTTTCTCAATCGTTTTAATTCTATATCTTTTTCGCGTCTTTTTCTTTCTTTGACTTCAACTCTTTTTATGGCTCTGTTATCACTTGCAGTCGATTCACGAATTGAATTAACATTTCTCGGATAGCGTTTGATAGACAAAGACTCCGGTTCTTCAAAATGATATTTATGTACTTTGACCTCAATCTGATTGCTCTCATTTTCATCGATTGACTCAAACATATTGTTTTGATTACTGTCTGACAACTGATTCTCATCTAAAGCATGGTTTGAAAGCAAATCATCATCTTTTTGAGCGACAAATCTTTTGTTTATTATGTAATCTCTTAAATATTTTTCACTTTCGTCTAATTGATTATCATTTTTCCAGTAATTTCTCAGAAAAGAGATGTCTTTGTCGTTGTGTTGATCGTTAATATCATCCAAAAAGTTGACTTTTTTCTGCTTTTGAGTACTGATTGGATGTGTTTTCCCTTTAATGAGTTCTCCATCGCTGTCATCGCTTTGGTCTGACTGAAGAACAGCCTTAAACTCATTCCTAATATGGTATAACTCTTCGAAGTAACCGTTTGGTTTGTCTTTCAATTCATTCACTTCTCGTTCATCTTCTTCAGTGATTCCTTTCTTTTCTTTTATCAACTTTTTGTGATAATCTTTTAAAGTCATCTTTGGCTCACTTTTGTGTATGTCTTCGTTAGTCTTCACTTGACTTTCATTTTGATTTTGATTTTGATTTTTATCAAAAAATTTCATATTTTTGTCATAAATCGAAGGATTTTTACTTTTGAGCGCAGAATAAACTCTGAAGAACTGGTCATCAAATACTTGTTCTTCCAATTGATCACTCGATTGTTGGCTACTATCAGATTCGTCGCCAGTTTCGTCATCGCTTTTAAAGCTTTGTTCTGAGTCTGAAATGACGTCCAAATGGTTTCCGTATTTGTCTTTGAGTTTTTGCAATTCTTCTTTTTGTCTCCAATTATCGTATTTTGAAGCGTAATCATTAGACGTATTAATATTCAACGGTTTGTCTTCGTCCTCATCAGAATCACTCAAATCTAATAATTGTTTTTCGTTTGACATTATTTTCAAATTAATTGGTCTGAAGTCTGCCTGAAGTCTGTATAAACTCTTCTGGTTTTACACTATGTTTATATTGAATTTAAGCAATACTTTAAAAATGCTTTCAATGCTTTCAACGCTTTGATTGGTTTTCCTTTGTTTTGGCGCTTATTTCAAAACTAATTAACATTTGACGTGTTTTTAAGATTCAGTAAAAATTAAGTTCAGATAATTTCTGAAACTTAAGTGAAAACAATTTGAATAATAATTAAAAATATGTTTTAATATTATAAGAATTTATTGAATTAAACTATTTTTCTGAAAATTAATGCCATCATAAAAGTTAATGTTGAACATCAAACAAGATCCAACATTTTTTAGCACCTTTTAAAAGCACCTAATTAGAGGTCGTTTTTAGATAACTTATAGGTAATTTATAGGTATTTATTATGTAATTCAGTCAATTTCGATAAATTCAGTGCAAACTTTGAATAAAATTTATGCAAAACCTGTAATATTTTACTTAACCAAACTATCAGTGCTTTTTAATCTTAAAACAATTCTGAACTTTTTAAATGAAAAATATGTATAAATTAAAATGACTTAATAATAAACTTATCATTTATTATTTCGATTGTCTATATATATAAATATTTGTTGTCCAAAACAATCAAAGGGAACCTATTATTAATTTTTATACAATTAATAAAAAATTTTCATTTATAATAATTTCGCGCTTTTTATTTCAAAGATTATATTTAAAAAGTGACAAAAAATATGTAAATAATACATAATTTTTACCGAAAAAGTTATATAATTAATGGTTTACTTAATTATATACATATTTTTACATAAAACATATCTAAAAACGACTGCTTAGGATCTCATGATTTAAACTTAAATCTAAATGAATTGCATTTGTTTTTATAGCGAAAAATAAATTAGATAATCAAGACTTTGCACTCATATTATTTTTGAGGTTCAATATTAGTGAAGCTTTTATTAAAGATAAACGATAACAAAAAATGAACTTATATTGAATTTATTATAATCAAAATAATAATTCATTGCATTCAATGAATCGCTAGATTCAAAAAAATTGTTATAATAATTAATTCCTGCGGTTATTTCGGGGGTCTTCACGACGATCAGGATTTTGTCCATAATAAGGATTAGGTCTGTAATTGCGATATTGCTGTGAATGGTTTGAGTCCAAGTTTCTCTGATTTCCATAATTTTGCTGAGGGTTTGAATAATGGGGTTGTTCACTATAATAAGAATTATAAGACATTTGATTTCTTTGATACAAATCAGAACTATTTCTGGGACTGCTTTGACGCCAATCATTATTTCGATTTTGTGGTTCTCTATAATTATCATTTCTGCGATATTGTGATGAATTGTAATTTTGGTATGGATTTGAAGCTTGATATTGAGGACTATTGGCATTAGTCTGATATGAATTTGGAGGTCTATAATAAGATTCATATTGTTGTGGGTTTTGTTGATTACGAGAATACGGGTATTGGTTTGCATTTCTATCAAACTGACTGTTACTCCAATTTGAGTTATTGTACTGATTGTTGTAATTTTGTTCTCTTTGCGAATGCGAAAACATTCTCATTCCTGCGTCACTTATGTAAGCGTTTTGTCGCGAAGGTCTCATTCCAATGGTTGGTCTCCACGAATATCTTTCGAGTTTCTCTAAATCTTCGGGTTTTAATACAATTGGAGGAGATTTTGCATTTGGAAGACGAATAGCAGGAAACACAAAATTTTCGTCATAATCGGGATCTTTATATACAGTACATAAGACTTGTTTATATACTGATGAATATTTTTCACTCTTTATTAGAGTTCCAGAAATGCCTCGAAATAGTGAAGGATTTATTTGAACCTCAACTGATTGCGAAGAATCCACTACTTCTTTAGAGAAATCAGAAAAATCTGATTTTGAACGCGAAACAAACAAAAGATGACTTCCTCTGGCATTCCTTTGTTTCTCTTCTTCAGTCAAATCTGAGTAAATTTTTTTGAGAGCATTAAAGAGTCTGTTCTCGTCAATGAAGGGCAGGAGCGCGACCCCCATCCAGGCGGCCTCCTTTCCATTCAAATCTATTTTAAAAGTGTTTGGATAGAAGTCAATGATAGGGGACTCGGTGTCACTCATGAGTTGTCTCCAACTCGGCGGCAGGTTTTGTGAAGAAGCGGCTGGAAATACACTCATCAGCTGTTCCAATGGTCTGAAGGGTTGTGCGCTTCTGTCAAACTTGACCTCAAAATTAACGATATCAACAAAATCACTGGCAAAGGGCGCGTAATGGAAAGGATAGAACCATCTCCAGTCAGGACATCCCTGATAGTAATACAGCAAAACCCAACACAAGCCCTTTATATACTCGCGCGACACCATTGAGCTGATGTCTGATGTGCCACAGCCGTCAAACTTGTGGTAATAGTAGCGCTCTTTCCAGCCATCGTTATAGAGTTGCACTAAATCTTCCGGTTCTTCTTCTGAGTCACTGTTGGGCTTTTGTGATACAACTTCTCGTTTACGTTTACCGCTATTGTCGACTGTATTACTGTTTCTGTCACTAATGGTATCGTTTGTTCCGCTTTGAGAATCAATTTCTCCGACTTTAAGCATTGCCTTCAACTTTTGAGCTGCAGTCAGATTATCAGTATTAGTGGCAGTCCTCAGCTTATAGGCCTCATTGCGAGTGTTGTCAAATATTTCTGGTCTCTGTCCGGGACCTATAGGTTGTGGTCGTAACCAAACAGAATCAACGTTTTGTTGCATAAGTTTCTGTCTTTTTCTCCTTTGTTTAAATCTGATTTCATTTTCCTGTCTCCTCTTAAATATGTCGTCTTCCGCTTCGCCCAATTCTTGGAGAACGAGCTGAACGCGACTCATATTAACGGAACCGTCTTTTGTAAGATAAGGATTGTCATCTCTATGCTTAGCCATAATATCTTTATAAATGGTTATCAGTCTATCGATTGCATTCTCTCTTATTTCAAGTGATGGCAAATGTGGCAAAAAGTCGTTCCCAACAAAGAAACAGAGAAACACGAAGTCATCTATAAATCTCTCCAAATCCAGTTTAACGCTTGCGGTCGAACACTCTTTCTTTAGATATTCACGCAATACATTCAGACGAATATATATGAACTCAGGTTCAGTGGGAAGAATAGACGGTTCTTCGTCTTCAGCGCGTTCAGTGCCTAAACAGTCCTTCATTTCATGACCTAATTGTGCGCATATATCGCATGGTTTGGGCTGATTTGGCTTAAACTCTTCCCTCAAAATAGTAAAGTTGAGCTCATGTGTGGCCAAACCTAACATTATTAGGTCTGCGTCCGCGCCTTACAAACAATGAGACAAATCGGGATCAAATGTAAGGCTTTGAGCCTTTTGTTTGCGAATGTATTCCATAATCTTGTGCTCGCCCTCACCTGGAACTGAAGCGTCGCTCAGAATAACCATAAGATCTTTGGGCCAAATGTTATCTCTATCTTCATAATCGACACTAAGCTTAGTGTCAATCCATTGCCTCAAAGCGTCACTCAAATTGATCATAAACTGTGTGCCGGGAGTTATGACATTAGAGTCGAAATGAGCCTCTTTTGGCTTATCCTTCACTTCAATGCCTTTATCTCTGAGCTCTGCTTTGATTTTCTGTATTTCTAACAACTTATCGACGCTTTCCTGCGAAGCCCTAAAGCGCCGACTCCTCTGCTGATTCATTTTAGCTCTTGGGGCGCATCCGTCCACTGCCATATACAACACCTTCTGAGGTCTCACTATTTTCATGATTCTCTCGATGTATTCAAAAATTGCTATAAACATGTCTTCTTCTGTTTCCGGCGCCGCCTTATATTCAGGATGAGAGCAGGGGTGGATTATGCCGTTCATGTCCAGGTACAGGTTGTCGAAGTGGTACTGACCTTTGACCCCTTCATCGCATTCAACAACAATTGACGGATATTTCTTTGAGAGCCATCTGAAGAAAGCCGGAACTCCCATATCTTCAACACTTACAACAGTTCTTAGTTGTCTATCAGTTATTAAATATTTATAACACTTTCAATACTATTTATTTATTTTGAATTAATTGTCAATGTTTTGAATGTTTTGAATGTTTCATATGAGACATAAACCTATTGTTGTTTTATTTGATTTTTACTTTTTATCAAAATATATCTCTCGATGTGTTCTTCCCTTCTATTCGTCCGACTGTTTGAGCGCGTAATTCAATAATCGAAAAGTTCTGTTATTTTAATTGAAAGTTAAATAAACTTTTAAAATATTTCATTAAAATTATATTAAACTCATGGAAAATAATATTAATTTGTTTGCATTTAAAAAATCATTCTTTAGCCTACGCTTCGAACCGTTGATTCAATAAGAATAACAATTTTAAGAATATTTGATTAACGAATGCATTGAAAATGTCATTAAATAAAAGTAATTTAATTTATAGTTAGAGTCAAATGAGAAGCAGAACTAAAATAAATTGATTTTAATTAATATATTAATAATTATTATGCAAAAGACAAATACTTTAATTTGAAGTCAGTTACAAAAATGTCCGTCAATTTAACAAATTTGAATTGAGATTTCGATACATATAATATTCCAAATAGATTTTGTACTAAATATCTATAAGTTATATATATATTAAATTATTTAAAAAATATTCGCATATAATTCACTTCATATTAAATTTTTGCAATAAAGAAATACAATCAGTTTAAACCATAAAATCTTGTCTCAAAAATACAGTACATTTAATATGAATACAAAATAAAATTGAGCAAAAAAAATAAACGCTTGAATATTAGGAAATTTGATTCTTTTGTGTTTTTTAGTAACTCTTATATATATAATATTCAATTGTCTATAATTATTGTTTGCCATTTTCGGTTTGAGACAAGTCTTCTCTACTGCCAGACTCTTCCAAAATATCCAAAGATCTCAGATTGATATCGTTGACCACTTTTTCCTTTACGTATTGGTCTTCATATTTTTCACGCTCACGAATTAAACTATGAGTCGGACCGTCAGATACTAAGACCTCTGCGGGTCGATTACGACTGTTGTAATTGCTGGCCATTGACGAGCCTTTTAGTATTCAAACATTTCATATTTACAGTACATTTAAACATAAATAATAATAATAAGTTATGTATACAGTAATAGCAAATCAAATACCATAAGCGCCGACATCACAAATAACAAGAGTAGAGCCCGCATCTAATTTTTGAGATAGAGTCAGGTCACGGAAAAATATGTCGGTTGACTCGCAAATGGGTCCGACCACGTCGTACTTGTACTCAGACGGCAGTCCTGGCAATTGATCCACTTTTCCATTCGCGGGAATAATTTTGTGCTGTTGGCCATAGAGTGCGGTTCTGGCGAAGTCATTAAAACCGGCGTCAGTTATAACGAACGCCTTATTTGCAGAAGACTTTGAACTGGTATTCGAACCTATGAGTGAACCCGAACGCGGAGAACTATGGCCTGAGCCAGCAGTGCCGCCGAATCGCTTGATATATTCAATCTTCGTGAGCAACACTCCCGCGTCTGCCGTTAAACTACGTCCGGGCTCGAGAACCATTCGAAGGCCTCTTTCAGTGATAGGTTTGGCCAACTTTTCGACCCAACCGGGAATGTCGGGAACATCTAAATTGGTAGCGATTTGTGCAGCAAAACCACCTCCGAGATTGATGTGTTCCACCCATATCCTCGACTCCTGCCTCAACTCGTCGGCCAACGCCAGCAGTTTGTCTCGCGCTTCGATGAATGGCTCCAATTGATGGATACTTGAGCCCAAATGACATGATATGCCTTTAATCTTGAGATGAGCCGACGCTTTGGCGCGATTGTAGATTTCAAGCGCTTCATGAAGGGGTACTCCAAACTTATGACTTGCAGAGCCTGTCAGGATATTTGGGTGTGAATGACCTGATGGTTAGATTTTGGTTTAAAGTAAGCCTATTTCCAAATCATAGTTATTCTATAGAATCAAGAATTCCTACAATTCTAATGTAATTCATTAACTTTAGTCTATGTAAGAATAATTGTAGAACAGGAGTAACTATAGAAGTAATCGATAAATGCATGTTTAGTCCCATATCATCAAAAGAATGTTTAAAACAGATTTTGTACTCAAATAGTTTAAAGACTTGAAGAGCAAAGCGATTGACAAATATGTTTATGAAAGAAAGCACTTCACAAACATGTTTATAATATGTTTACAATGAGTAGTGAAGAACATGAGCTCATTTTGCATTAGATTGAGCTTCATTTTTGAGTCATTCAGAAAAAGAATCAATTTTTCGTTTGCGCTTCCATTAAATATCTTTACAGAATATTTCCAAAGTTAAACTACAAATTCTCTCACATTTAAAGTCTCAGTTTAAATGTTGATTAAATTCATTAAAAATTGTTTAAAAATGGCTTTTAGTTGTATGAAAAGCTGATTGATGTGAACTTGAGTTTTAGTTTACTTTTAGCTTCGTTTACACCAGACCTACACGATAGTGAGCTTATCTGCAAATTAGTGAGTTATGGCCTGCACTAACACAAGCTCGTGCTTATGTTTTTCGCTGATATTAAGTATTAATAAATTATCTAAACTTACAATATTGGTGTTTATAAGCTATTAAAGGAAATTATGATAAAAAGTTTTGATAAAATGCGATATTAAAAGAACGTCTTTGTCAGATCTTTGCGTATATTATGGATAAATAATAGTTAAGAAAAAAGTAAATCTTAATGAATATTACCTTCAAGATTAATATCTGGATTGATACGAATCGAGACGTTTTGCACTTTGTTATGAGCTCGAGCTCTATCTTCTATTCGCTCTAATTCTCCCCACGACTCAACATTTATACAGAAGAGTCCGGCTCTGACTGCATAATCGATTTCCTCAATTGATTTCCCTATTAAGTCATTCACAATATAATCAACAAATACACGAATAAATCACTTCAATTGATTACCACATCCGCTGTAAACTATTTTAGAGGGGTCGACACCGGCCGCCAAACATCTCGAAATCTCTCCGCCAGAGACAACATCAAAACCAGAGCCCAGTCGTGCAAAGACGTCAAGAAGTGCTAGATTGGGGTTTGCCTTAAAAAATTCAGTTATGAATTGAATATTTAACTAACTTTACAATTCTTACTTTGACTGCATAACAAAGCATGAAGTTATTGACATTTCTGAGTGATCCCAAATAGACGTGATAGTTGTCCACCAAACGGTTCACGTCATATACGTAAAGAGGTGTCCCTTTAATAGTTACACAAATTTTTAAGTAATTTAAACATTTGATATCTCAATACAAGTTGACTTACCATATGTTGCGACCAATTCAGAGGCTGACACTCCACCTGGTAATTATCATAAAATAAGTTATTTATATGAAAATAAGAGACATTCAGCTCATGTGTGACCTATTCTGAGCTGTTCGTCGTCATCATAGGAATAGATGGGTTTGCGATCGCCGTGAATCAGATGAGGGCCTGCTTTCGAGTCAACAGTCAGTAAAGTGCCAGAGAATCGGCGTGAAAGTCGACGAATTTGTCCAATGAGTCCAGTGCTCGACTCTTCGCGTTCAGTCATTATTATTAAATGAGTTTACGATAAGAACTTCTGTAAAAATATTTTATTAAATTTTTGATAATTTTACAGATATTTAATAGATATTGAAAAGTATGAAAACACTCTTTGAAAATAAGTATTAATTAATTTACAATTAAATTGTTTTTAGAGTTTTATTGAATTGCATAAAGAATGCAGAGACTGAAGAACCGAATCCCGGGCTCAACAGCTATAAGAGTATGTATTGGAGGCAATGCGCTAACGATTATCCAATATTTGCTTCTTATCAACAAATTGAGGGACACTTAAGTGATTACATGACTTATACAGGAGTTAATTGTAAGATAAAG
>JAQGAM010000626.1:0-11809 GCA_034697665.1 Nanhermannia comitalis
ATTTTCATAAGAAGGGCCTATGAGTATATTCAAAGTGCTATACTCATAGGCCCTTCTTATGGAAATCGGTTCAATTATTAGAGACAATATCAGGTCATATTAAAGAGAGTGGTGCATAAAATTTGTTTGTTATAATAACTGCTTAGGATTTTTTCAAATATTAACTGATGTTAAGTCACATTATTCCTGATGAAGACTTAAGAAAAAGTGTCATATATTAGGATATTTATTATTTTCTGTATTTTTATTCAATAAATTTCATTAAACTTCGTCAGTATAAGGAGTTACAAATCATTAATCACTTACTTATTCACTAAGTTTTGATTCACTATTGAAAGCGACAACAATTAAGAATTGTATTACTGTATACCTGTATTAATTACAGGAAAGTATCTTTAAGTAGCATATGATTGATGTTTATTTTCACTAAGCTTTAGCGTACAAATTGTCATTACCTAAACCCTAGCTTCAAATTTGTTTTAAATATTTTTGAATATAAGAATAATTTTAAAGAATTAAAAACAATGAATTAATATAAAACAACGCATAGTCATTATACAGATATATTCCTGTAATCTCGCGTTGATTTTCTTGTATACAGTACTTAATATACACATATATTACAACACATTAAGAATCAGCGCGAGACTCAACAATACGTGACCACTTCGGACGTATAGCCCTTTAATAAACAGTTAATTTATTCCGATTAAAATTTTGTAAACTATAGAACTAATTACAAAAACGTATTTAAGTACTAAAAAAGCATTCATTTTTGTGTCTCAAAAAAAGACATAATAAGTAAGAACTCCAGAAATATAAGATTCTGCAGGAAAAAGATGCAAAATTCAACACAACAAACATTTGATCAAAAAGTAAGGCTCAGAAGCTGTGAGGGGACAGTATTTGAATGCAAACTAAAGGCCGCAAAGATGTCCCAAATTATTAAATCAATGATCGATTCATTGGGAACTATTCAAGAAGGTGGTGATGACCGAGTGATTCCTTTTGAAAACAAAGCGGTCACTGATAAGGCTCTCAAGAAGATTATTGAATGGATTGAATATCATTGCGATGATGTTATCGATGAAGACTTAGATGAGGAAAAAGATAGACGTTATGAAGGCTTAACTCATTGGGACAAACAATTCATTGATATTCCTGATCAAGAATTGCTTTTCGACATCATAGCGGCCGCCAGTTATTTGGATATCAAGGGTCTCATCGAAGTCGGGGGTGAACATATTTGCAATAAAATCAAAGGAAAGACTGTTGAAGAAGTCAGAGAAATGCTAAAGATTGTGAATGACTTCACTCCCGCAGAAGAAGCCGCCATTCGTGAGGAGAACGCGTGGATTCAGACGTATTCAGAGAAAGAATAATGTCTTTTACTTGTTATTCATTATTATTTATTCCATAATTTTTTCCCGTTTTTATTGTATTGCAATCAGTAATTTCAAAATTTATAACTTCTTAGTATTAATAACTTTTTGCTTCTGTTGAGTGTTTATGTTTTATGCTTTTAATAAAATTTTTATTAAATAAACTCAATAAAAAGTTCATTAAAGTCCATTATTTTCATTAAAGCGTTTTTTAAAATTAAAGTTTAAGTTATAATTATTGAAATGAAAAATTTTGAATTAATAGCATTAATAATAAAGCAATAAAAATGTTGACGAATAAGATTTGATATAAGATTTTGAAAGTTTAGTCCAATCAAAACACAATTCCTTAAGCAAACTAAAGTTTTATTGTTTAATGAATTTCTCAAATTTATTATATTTTAAATAAATGATCTTTTAATATGTAAACCATTTATCACAACTTTTTGTTTGAAAAAAAGATTCAAAAATCCCATTTAGAGTCGGCTTTAGCTTTCAGAGTAAACTAATTTGAAGTAAATTTTTGAATCGTGTTTCTGAAGAGCAATTAATTTTAATGAAGACATCGGAAAAGCTTACGTTTACTTAATTAAATATGAAAAATTTCAATTTAAAATTAAAATTCTTGAGAAGCTGTTTGATTTTTATTTGTTTATTCTTTAAGATTAAGCTCAAAGGCATGGATAAAAATCAAGTTTCAATCATTCCTTAAAGAAGTTTACGTCAAACTTTCATTTAAAATAAGCAAATAATAGTATTTCCCAATTAGCGCTCTAATTAAAAATTGAATTAATTAAACAAAAAGCAATTCTTTTAAAGAATTAGTCATAACTTATTTAAAATATCAATCTTTTATTTTGATGCAAATTCAGAAAAACTCTGATTCTTGAAAATCATATTAAACTGTGAGCTTTGCTTTTTAGACTTATTAATCATTTTTAGCAGTAAATAATGAATACCAATGTATTCAAAGAGAGAATATTCTAGATTCTACTCCCAGAATAATTTTCATCGTAAAACCTATGGTCTTATCGCTTGTTTTTTTGAGAAAACTTTTAGGATTAATTAAATGATAAATTTTATTAAAAAACAGATGACTTTAATCAATTGAAGCATTAAAGCAAAGCTAAATTTAAAAACTAATCTACTTTACAATTCACAGAATATCTACAACTTATGGATGGAAATCACAATTCACAAGAATTTCACACTTGTAGGGCCAATACTATATGGATAACACGTGTTACTAAGTTAACCATAACCTCATAATCATTAATTATCGTGAAACTCAAGCAGACGAATGCTATTAGAATGAAAATATTACTTCTTTGTGTCATAAATAGAGTTCTTAACGAATCATTAATACAGATTATTACAAACTATTGAATAACAAAGTGCTCCTCATGTAAAAGTATTAATGGATTCGGATTTGAATGTAATTTTAAGCTTATTCTTGAGATACACAGATAGTTGAGCGGTAAAGCATCTTAAATGTTGACATTAAAACTAGTGGTACGTAACAGTATTTAATGTATTAAATGTCAAAAACAAGGCTCATTAACGCAACTTTCTCACGATAGTAAAGGCCTGCAGTCAATTTGGTGAAGAACACCCCGATGTGATGTGATAGGTGGGGGTTTACTGACTTTTAAATGTAAAACAAGTATGAAATAGATTTATTTTTAAGTGAAAGTCATCCTAAAATTGCACTCAAATTACTTTTTAGTCAAAGTCTACTGAATCACAATAATATACAATTTTGTTCTGTTTTATCTATTTTAAAGATAGTTCAATAGGAAGAAGTAGTTATGATTTTTTTTGCTCAGAAAAGACAAAGTTGTGGTAACTTTAATCACTTAATTTGACATATAGTTAAGATATGGAATATAATATACAGTATATCCTCACAGAGATTACTAAATTAATAAGTTATTGGAAAAGATGAAAATAATGTTGAAATTTTAAAAATTTCAATAGTAATGGATATTACTCACAATGTTTTGTATAATCAAATATTGCATTAAGAATGAAACAAAAGTAAGTTTAAAAGAAGTTTTATCGACGATAGAAAATAATAATATTCATAAACTTTTATGAGTACCAGTACTACTACTTCTATGAAGACTTTTTTCAATCAATATAAAATTTGATTTGTTTTATAGCTTGCGATTTAGATAATTATATTTAAATATTAATTATAAAACAGATTTGTTTTGGTCTTACCTCAGGTGTCAAATAAACGTCATTCATCTCAAACTTTAATTTCCGATCGGAAGTCAATCACAAGAGTAAATTTGCAAATAATTATATTATTCAATCAAAACACAACTTTTGTAACAGACAAAAAATCAATGGATAAAAGTTAAATGAAATAATGTTTCTCATGAATTAAGTTTTTTGAAATAAAGTCGATTATCACTACTTAAAGATGAATAACCTTTGAATTGATTGGAAAGCAAATTAAACATCGAATATGAAGTGAGCACAACTTTAGACCACTCAAAACAATTGCAATTTAAGCTTCAAATCAAAAGTTTGAACCAAAATTGTCATTCAGTTGATTGTGAAATCTGAGCATTAACTAAATCAAGGGGTTGTCACATACAGATTAACAGTCCTGGATTCAGAATCTACTATTGGGAACTTGATTCAAAGCGGGATGGGTTCTTCCATTTACTACAGTAGATTCAATATACTTGCGGGACAGTTTCAAACATCTAATGGTGAATAAGACTCGACATGAAGGGTATATAAAAAACATTGCATTGCCGATTACGTAATCATAATGTGCATTATTCAATGTGATACTATAGGCAAGTGTAAGAGTTAGCTCTTTGGGATTGGATGCTGACTAAGTGGCTTCTTTAACTTCTTGTTGAGCAACTTGTTTTACTTCTGTCTGTCCGTCTGTCTGTCTATCGCTCTCCCCTCTCTCCTGTGGTAAGTTTGATCGTCTCTCTCATTCAGGGTGATTATGATGTAAGTTGTATACTAAAAAAGTTAACATAAAGCTAAGTGCAGTCGAGTGCAACCTTCGCTAACAAACTTAAGCTTAAGTACAGTACGAGATGTTAAGTTTTAAGCGAATAAAACTACTGACTTTACAGAAGTTAAATTGAAAAAATCCCTAATATTTAGTGCAATAAAGTCTGAAAAACATTTAATTTAATAGAAATTTTCCTCTAATATCTAATCTCATCTGGAGCTTAATTAAAATTCAAAATTTAACATTTCTTTTTGGAAGCCACTGAATACACGATAATAGCAAACGATTAGTTAAGTAATAAAAGTCTAATTAAATAAAGCAATCAGTGAAAAGCATATATGAGTTTATTTCAACATTTAACTCGATTGCCATTCAGAAACACATTTCATATATACACTAACATAGAAATCATTCTCTGCTCTGACGAGTATTGCTATTTCATTCGTGGGAAAAGTTTTGCCAGTGATCCGTCGGCGTGGGAAACAATAGGATGAAAGATTTTCAAGATTAGATCATATCTGTGGAGCCACTGTTGTACTATTTTATATATTAGGCGTCAATGAGGTCCCACATTTCACTACACTATTACACGAACAAATTTGCTGCCGAATCATTAGCATAAGCGCTGATAACAGTCATGATCTCATTGAGGAATAAATAACACACATTTTTGAATGAGTTGTTTAACAACAGATAATATTTGTTTATTTACAAATATAAGTTAATCCGCAAATTAGCTGCAAAAATCATAATAAAAGCTGAATATAAGGGTATCCGCTTTTTCTATATCCTACATGTTTTTCGACAGTTCCGCATATAAGGCGCACATTTGACGGCTACTTATTGTGAAGTATTAATGAAAAGCCGTTACGCGAAATACCATTGCAAACGGCCTTTTTTACATCACATAATGCTTTCCTACTTCGGATTCTCATTATTTAAATCAAAAACAAATCATCGCCTCCGCTATGAAATAAGGAAATCAATTCTTACAAACGTGACTTTGCCTTTAATTGATATGCTATTAATGGCTTCAACTATAAAATCCAAATTAAAACATACAAATCGAAAACAATAATTTACTCAAACTATTATATAATTATCGATTATAGACTGTAAAATTCATGGATTGTATTCAATAGATTGATGAGGGAATCATATGAACACCTGGAGAGCTATAAAAAGAGAAAGCAGTGTTCAGTCATCTATGAAATGAATTCAAATTCAACAACACTACGGAATTTGAATACCAATGCTATTGCAAAGAACTTAACAAAAACAATCAAATCTTCTGCTTGAATATGACTTGTGTTAAGGTTTGGTGAATAGTATCTTAATTAATGATCTCATTGCTAAAGAATATTAAATAGAAAACTCGAATTAAATTAGCAATTAATCAGAGATTTTAATTTTTTAAAAATATATTGAAACCAAATGAAAGGAACACTAATTTTCTGTTTCTTTGATTAAAGAAAGTAAATAAAACTCTATACATATGATTATCCTGTGCTTATCTAACTATCATCTTAAACATTACTAATGGATAGTTTTTATTTGTTGGCAATGACTTAAATTGAATATTCATGACTTAAAATTAAAGTAAAGCTAAAAAAAATTTTTAAGGCTTCAAATTATTCATTGTATAGATAGATATTTACATTTTGAGTTTCAATCAATAGTTTTCAAAGCGAAACTATATATTATTCTTAGGCAATAATTTACTATATGATTGGGTGCTATTAAATCTGAATAATGACTTCGCATTTTCATCTAATCCGTAATTATAACAAAATCACTACATTATCAATATGTAAGCAATTTTTCTTAGGCCTAAACCGTGACCAGTTTTGCCAATAGATCCCAACAATTTAAAAGTAATGTAACGCAAAAAATTGCCGCAACTATTAATTGTGGTATTCGAGCAATAAAAATAAGGCTTAAAAATAATGATCATATTTTGTATATTCTGATTACTTTATCCTTGAACTTCTTCACAGGACAGCTCAGCTAAAACAAAATGAGCGAAAATAATTTTTTAATGAATTAGCACTCACTTGAATTAATCGTTACTTTTATAATATGGTTTCACTAACTTCTGTGTGTTGTAAGACATGAGCGTTTAAATTAACTGACTGTGTATTCTTATCGTGGACCACATCTATTAATAATTTTTGCCAATATTTGTTACTCTTTAGGGTGAAGTTTTCCTTATTATTTAATTAGAATTTATTTGTTTATAACATAATCTTTCCTTTTTTGATAGCCTTTTAGGAAACCTTTTTCCTAATTAGGTTTTGTAAACTTGATTTATAAGGTTTTCATTACAATATGTCAAATATTTTCTGACAATTTCTTTTAAAAGATAAAAACTTTCCAAAATCCTTAAACTCTTAATGAAAGTTAACCAACAAAATGATTATATTTTTCGTAAAGCGAAACACATTTATTGTCTTTATCAAGACTTTTATTTAACTTAAACTCAACTTTAACTCTGAACACGCAATTAAATAGGCCTAAACTTTCCGCTTGTTAACCATTTAAATCTAGCAAATAAATTAAATTATGAAATCAAAATTTTTAAAAAAACATTACAACAGTAATGATTACGATTATTATCAATCAAGATAATAGTAGTATAATTTTTTAATATGCAAATTATTAGATCAAAGAGATACTAATTTAAAGAAATGTTTCTTAATATGTTATTTCGACATAAGCCCTAATGTTAGGTGTCATTCTCATTGATATGCTCAGTGAGTGAGAGTATTTTGAGTCAGTAATTGTTCGTAGTAACACATACTGGTTAATATTTACACGCACCAGAAATTTTGACTCATAATTTCACGTGAGAATATCAATGGTAAGCTTTCCCATCGCTCCAGAGACAAATACTAATTCGCGGGCTATCTATAAACTCAGCTCATTTATTGTGCACAAGTATTGCAGAACTAAAGCATTGAAGTAATCTATAGAATAAAAGTTAAGAATATAGTGCTCTCGCGTTTATTTCCGAAATCATTTAAGTGCATGTATTACAGGTGTAATGATATCCCACACATATTGAGCTTTATTCTTGTGCTCAAATATTCAATAGAGAAAAAATTTCAAAAATTCGTAACAATACATACTTTTTAAATTGGATTTTATGAAAAAAATAACTTGTTTTCAAACTGCTATAAATAATTCAAAGCTAAAAAATTTTCTATAAGTTTACATTAGGGGTAAATTAATCAATGATACGAATCAGAAGCAGCTGTTGCTCAACATTTGATATTTTGAACATCAATTTCAAGTCTCTACTTCATGACCCATAACTAATAAACAACACTACCGGCAATCCTGTCTTCATGTGTAAATCAACAGCAAATATTAAGCAGTGTTAAGGCCTGAAACCAATTATAGCTTCCTTTTCAGTTAGGCCTCGAGAAAGTGATTATACAAAGTTTCTCACTCTTCACCTAATATACTATCCATTCGTTTTTCTTTAAAGTTAATTAAATGTCTAAACAGTTATTTCTGGTTATCAAAAATGATGATAGCTTTGAATAAAGCGATCGGACATTTAAAACAATTTATAAGAAATTAGATTAAACAAATGAGCTCAACCTCTCACGGATAACATGCATTCACACAGTTATCAAAACATCTTCTCTATAATTTATTCGCTTTAAAAATTAGCTAATTTTGCAGATAATGTCGTTTAATGTTCACTAACATACTACTCATATGACATTAAATTCTACTGTTTGTAGGTATTCATTGCATAGTGAAAAGTTTGTAGCTTTTAGTAGCGGTGTAGCATTTCTTGAGCACAATGGCACTAAAATGTATATTTGGTAAGCCATTCATTATTGTGTCGACAACATTATCATTTGATTATCAAAGCCAAAGGTTAGCTCTACAGTAATTTTATGTTAGAATTTACCTTTTTATGAAACTCTATCTCTTTCACAGCATTTGGTTTGGAGCCCTCACGAAGACTTAAGATACCCATCAATTTGAATAATAAATATTTAGTATTAGAATTTGGCGAAATATACAATCATTAATAACAATTTGCTTGTATTTCCCCTTTAATAATACTTAGCCTACAGTTAAAGAATGTCCGAAATTCTCCATTTAAACATTCTCTACCTTAAGTTTATGTCAAAATAACTTATTGCACACTTACACCAATTGAACTCAAAGTATAATCGATTACTCTTTTGAAACTAAAAAATTTTTAAATTTGAATTAAAAATAAATTAAAGCAATAATAAAAATGTTAAGTAATCTTTTTTAAATTCAAAGCAAATCATTTAAACGTTTTTTTAATCAACAAAATAACTAAAATATATCTTACTTTCAATTAAAGACAAGAATTTAAATTTATTGGCAAAATGGTTGGACTAATAGTATTTGAATGGTTTTAGTGCAGTATAGCAATAACCGCAATAACTATATCTAATTTTATTTTATTAGTGTGCATCTCAACGCATCTAATAAGTGTATCTCTTACTTAATTTTGCTCTTTAAAGTGATGGGTGGATGGCTATCATTCCAGCGCTAAAAGCATGGGAATGAGTCAAACTTCCGAGTCCGTGGGAACGTCTTATGCAAGTAAGGTGTAGGGCTCACTCTTTTAATAGTAAACTTTCGTAACTAAGAAAATCTAACGTCGATTTTAGTTTTGAGCCGAGAGTATATGCGCGAATAGGGCACTGATTTAAAATTAGTACTTTATAGAGATAGCGATGCCATAAGTTTTTTTTAAAATCAAGTCAAACTTCTTAGGCATAAGACTTAAACAACTACTACTGTATAGGTTTTGATGCCTTAGGTTAGAGTAATAAGTCACGAATGAGCATCGCTTCAGACACTCAGACACTCTGATACTGCACGCAAACATCAACTTTATTTCGTTGACTATCGTTTTCTTTAATATAAATAGACTTTTTGTTTATGAGACTTTATTTTTTGTTCTCATTTTAGTCAAATCGATGGCCTATCGCTTCGATGATCAAAAAGCACATTAAAATGAATTTATTATTGAATTAATGATTAGTAGAAAAAATGATTGATTGCTTGTTTTCATTTTGATTATTAAACAAATACAGAGAATTCAATATAAAATTATTAAATCCAAGTTAAATACATTCTGTAATGATATTTAATCTGTTTATTTGATCTAAAAATTAAATGCAAAAAAGTATTGATCAATATATTAATAAATGTAAAACTGGGTTTACTTTTGCTTTGGTTCTTAAATTGACCCGTATTTTGAAAAAAAGTAGTGACAGCTTTCAATTGGGAAGTCCTAAGCCTTATGTATTTATCATTTTTTATTTTCAACAAACTATTCTATTGTTTTGCTTGTTATGCATTTAAATTTTATAATAGTCTTTTGTGTCTTTGTTTGACGAGATGATAGCTTTGAACGAATAGTATTCAATAGTTTTGCAGAATAAATATGAGATCATAACACTTGAAATTGATCGATAAATTTTAAAAACCAATATTTTGCAAATGTATTTTAGCAAAAGTTTATGAACATAAATAATAAAACTATTTTAAACTACATTTTAAAAAATGATTAAGTTTTATGTTATTTTTAATTTTTACTGTATTTCAAGGTATCATAAAATTTATTTGGGTTCTAACCTATAGTTGTATTTTTATGAATCATAAGACAGTTAATAAATGCATTAAAAAGTTATTTAAGACCTTTTTTAAAGTCTGGGAAAATTTTTTAGATAATTCAAAATATAAAAAATTTATATAATATGATAAAGTTTAGAAAATTTTGCTAATAATTAAGAAGAGTTCACAATTAGTGAATAGTAAATGAAAAAACTAATCTTAAACTCAATTAAATTTAAAATTCTTATTAAAATTCTTTAATATTCTAGTTTGATATCCAAAATATTAAGAAGAATTTCATTAAATATTTTAAAATCTTATATGAACTTGAAATGAATTAAATAGTTTCTCTTTGATATCTATCACTAAATGAAACCATAACTTTAGTACTCATTCATTCTCTATATTATTTACTTTTGATTTTTGAATATAACATATCGTTCACTTTCAAAAAGACAAATGTTATTTTACATTAAAGAGACGATGACTTATTCAGCTTATGGATAATGCATTTGTTGAATATTTCTGTACCACATCAATCATTAAGGATTTTGTCTTCTGTCATCTCTTTGGAGATAACTCAATGATTTTATCAAACAATTTATTTACCTATTTGTGAAGTTTAAAAGACTGACTGCGCTCAAGTACTGATAGTCTACTGGGCTCAAGTCTCTAAAATTGATTATTCTCTGATATAACAGAAGAATACAAATTGAATGGAAAAATTGTGCGTTAAATTTGTTAAATAAATAAATAAGAGCATAAATATTCAAATAATTAGCATATAAAATATTGTAAAAAAGGCAAAACAAGCTTAAAGGCTACAAAATTATATTTTATCACAGATAATGTGTTGTGCTATTTATTAATGACCTAAACGGGTATCGGCAAAAATGTTATTTCAAAGGATCATTCTGATTAATGCTACTGTTTATAATTGCCTTTCAGATTAGATTTCGATGATTTTTAAACATTGTATTTGAGGCAAATTTTCAAAATACTTATTAAAGGTTTTGGTAAAAAAAAGCGAAATAAGAGATGAAAGAAATGAGGGAATTAAAGAATTTTAAATTCAAGTCACGCGCGTTAATTGTTATTTAATATATTATATTGCAGTTTAAATGATAAAATCAAATTCTATGCAACTTATTTACTCATATTTCTTATTTGGCCTCAAATTCAAAACAATATATTATTTAAAATACTTGGCGATAAAAATGAAGTTTAGTTAGATATAAAATCAATAGTTAAATAGATATGATTTCATAACTTGAGTGCTGCACAAGAGCTTTAGTGGTAAAACAAATAAGAGAGATAAGAATCATTTTTTTATCGAGATGCAGAGTGAATTTTAAATTTTATTACCACTTTAGGGACTTTTCAAGTGGACTTATATCTAAACTAAATTTATTAATTAGTTCGCATGCATTTTATGTGACATTAATGTTATATTACTTGAGTCAGTGAATCCAGATTTTACTCAGATTTGTCTTATTATGAAAATGTGTGGAAATTATGGACTTAACTATTGAAATATGCATTGAAAGATGTCATAGAGAAGAATAATGCTATTTGATTGATATATCACTTTTGAATATCAATGCTTAAACCATTCATTTAAAAAACGCGCATAATCTCCATATTATAGAACATAAACAGAAAAGTTTATAATTTACTTTAATTTATATATGAGTACTACAGATATGCATTTCAATTCATTAATTGTGATTTGCGATGCATTAAAGGTTAATGCATATGAGCACAGCAGGTGGTCATACCTTAGCCCAGGATTTTTTAATAAATTAATAAATAAAACGTCTCT
>JAQGAM010000627.1:0-11808 GCA_034697665.1 Nanhermannia comitalis
CACAAAAATTGTTCTGTGATTTGTTTCTGTTGTTATAGGGGGTGGGGGGGGTCAGTAAAAAAAATATTTCTCGAGAAACATTTCTAGAAATATTTCTAGAAATTTTCTCATAAAAATGATTATTTCTAGACATATTACATCACTATTATTGACCCTTTGGATTATATCAATAGAGATCAATTAGTTTTTATTAAAAATCATCTACAGTATATTTGTAATAATTAATCTATTTGTAGCCAAAAAATCTCTTTCAATAAATTTTTTCGATCACGTCTCGTCTCATAAACTTAACCAACAATTCTTTTGGGAGACGAGATCTCGTTTTCATGATTACTGTACAGTATAAGTTTATACAATTAACTATCAATAGAATAGAAGCTTTTTCTATTTCAAATAACACAATCAAGTTTAATATCTTAAACTTATTTTAAAAACTTGAACATTACTTTCAGTCTTAAGTTTCATCAAGAATTTGTCTGAAAGTGAAATTTTAAGTGTTTTTCAGCAAATGAGAAGACATCAGATTCAATAGCTTTAAAAAATCAAAGTTTTCTCGAATAAGTTGTAGACATGTAGACATACAATTATAGTAATGTACTGTATTTAATGTTTCAAACACTGAAATGTTTACTTATATCTTATATTTACTCGAATAAGTCATCTCTAAAGTGTAAGTTTAAATCACAACAGAACTACAATAAGGTTCAAGTTTAATACCTTTATATGAATTCTTTAATTTATAGACACAAGGAATTTATATAACAATGACCTTGAGCTACAATTTATTATATAGCATGCAATTGTCACGAGTTTTGTGTCAGTAGTTTTTAATTAATTAAACTTAAAGTGCATGTATGTCGGCCTGTCTTTCGGGCAAATAGCTATTCAAGAGTCAAGTTTGCTGTGTTATTAAATTCATAATAAATCTCTTATCATTACATAAGCAACGGTAAACGCCCGATTATGCTACAAATACTGTAAATTACATGTGTTTATGTATAAGTACTAAAGCCCTGTCCACATCTCCCTATAGCCTGTTTCGACCTGTTTTGCTTTCATGAACACTTTTTTCTGACTTTTTTATTTCAAGTATTTATTGCTTCAAATTTAGCAAAAGATACAAACAAACAGAGCTTTAGACCATTTTAGAATCGGTCAGATTCCGAAAGTCATTAAATAAAGGTTACCATCAATTTATTAATTAATTATTTTCAAAATATCAAAAGGGAGACCAAGGTATACATTTTCAAAAATTTATTAAATATCAAAATTACACAAATTTCTTATTGGCGATCAATTTGTAGATCAAATGATGCCATACCTTAAATAAATGGCAAACATAATGTTTAGTATTTATTGAAATATTCAATTATTAAACATTGAGACCATTGAGACCATTGAGACCTCCAATGAGAAATAAGTCATACTTATGGGCAAAATTGATAATATATTGTTAATTATATCTTTTATTACTATTGATGGACATGGCATGCATACTCTGATAGACGATGATTATAAATAGTAATTTTTTTCTTATACTCAATCAAAATTATGGATAAGTCGTGACCAGTTATCATTTATTAGAAGCTGACAGCTTAGCATTTAGTAAAAAATATATTAACATGTTAGTTATTAAAATCAGTTATAAGGGCCTATCATTACAGTAACCCTTTCCAAGTCGACTTTGATAATAATTAATTCAATAGCTATTATGTGTCCGCGCCATTACTCAATCATTAATTCCTATACTTTTAAAACTATATTTTTCTTATCGGCATTCAATATTTGAAAAGTCGGTATTCATTATTTTCATGACTAAACTTAGAAATAAAATAAATTTACCGGTAATTAAATAGTGGCACTCAACACAACATTACTTTAAGTAATTGAATATCAATCAAATACTTTCACAGTTGAGTGCATAAAAACTACTTTAACTCATTTAAAACTTTTAATTCTGGTTAGAAAATAAAATTAATTGATATCCTATTATATTATGTTCGCAGAGAGTAATGCTTCTCAAGTTTTACTTGTGAAGCAAGTTGAAGAGCGTTCGGCGTAAATTACATGCATCGGATGTATTGTACATAAAGGGTGCCCATAAGTAATTAGACTTATTTTGCAGGCTCGCGCTCGTTTACCCTGTGATTGTTATTGTCGAATAAATGTTCGATTTACAGAATAAACATTTTTTAAGAACATACCAAAAACAAGTACAGCTATGTTTTCAAAATCAAAACTTGAATTTCTATAATTAAGATGTTAAGGATTCAAATGTCCCGTAGGCCAGACCTATCGCCGCGGCCTATTTTGTAAATGTGAAAGGGTAAATGTCAAACTGCCAAATAATATCAGGGATTCAACATTATATAAAATGTGGCCAAAGAAGTGCAAAGCAATTCATGAGTAGCATACGAGGAATTTTCGGCTCATCAGAGATAATGATGTTTTTGCTACATTCAAATAGTCTTATAGATGTATTTATAATCACATAAAATTTTATTAGAATTGAATAAATAGTTTTGAAATTATGTTCTTTGAAAGTTAGTCCAATTACTAGAGGACATCCCTTAACTATTGAAAACAAAGCCTTCTGTCGAAAAACTTGAATTTATAGTTTTTCACTCAATAGTGATTTGAATTAAAACGAGCATTTGTGGGAAGTAAGCGAACTATTCTTTCTTCCCAAGTAATGCAAAAAATTTTAGTTCTTAAGTATAAGTGAAGTTCTTACTCATACTTCACAATTATTTTACTCTCGGTGAGCAAAGTATTACTAAAAAGCATTCGTAGGATTTATCATTATATTAAAACTTCAAAATTATTAGCATTTCAAACCAACCCGGAATGGCCGGGACTGTGCTGGCAAATAAAGCAAAAGATTAAATTAATGTGAAATGTATTGAAATTTTTAGTACAGTACATACTTTTCAGTCTCAATAAGCTGAACCTAAATCTATGATCTTAGGCTCAAAACCGACCGAGGCCGAATTCAAAACCATGAGCCTGAGCTTCCAAAATTCTCCTCGAGCCGAGCCTGGAGCCTGGAGCCTAAGCTAGCCTAGGCCTGAGCTTATGGGTTACATTATTTATAAAATTTATAATTATAAATTATACGTAAATTTTTAAACTATTATTTAAGGATAAAAAACTTTTTAAAAAGGCTTTCGGTTTTAGTATTGTATAAAAAAATTCTTAAAATCAGTAAATAAACCCAAACGATTATTAAATAATTAATTCAACCTTATTATAGGCATTGCTAAAAGTTCTGGAATATTTGTGTCCCGGAATATACCCGAAAAAATTGCTAAATAAGCCGAAAGTCAAGGAATCACACACAGAAGAGTTGGCAACGCTAAAAATTATAGGCATTTAAAGTTCATTTTAAAAAGTTTCATTACTAAACTTACTGCACATATTATGCTTCTGTTTATTAATATTCAATCCTTTTATTGAACTTAAACTTTATCATAAGCCCGAAAGCGATTCGTGTCAAGTTTATAATCTATTTGCCACTGTTTAATAGTAAAACTCATCTCAATCTCTTCTCTCTTCATAAAAATATTTTTCAAAGCGTTTGTATCTCAGAAGACATATACATTGTATGAAATTACAAAAAAAGCAATAAACATAATTATTATAATAAAGGAATCGTAAACTAAACTCAGAAAGAATTTTTGTTGTTAAGGATTATAATAAGTCAGTAATAAGTTTTTATTTATGATTCGCTAATAATGTTTTTGAATGAAATTTAAACTCAAATAATAAAGAGATAATTCTTTAACCATCAGAAGTATCAGTACAACTGAAATACATTAAATTATTGTAACTCTTTTTTGAAGTTAATAGCTTTTCTATATATTATTAATATTTTTTTTACACGATATTAGTATCGAAACTAATTTTGAATTAATATCTGCAATGAATATCTTCTTTTGTAACCGAATCGAACTTAAAACTATATAATCAATTCATATAAGCTATTTATAAATCTCGGGCATAAGTATCTGCAGGAATCTAAGAAAATAATACTTTACATAATATACCTGTACTGCACATGTAACGTAACTTGACTTAACCAACGGCTCCCTAACTAAAGGTTATTAACTTAAAGAACAAACAATGAGTTATAATGAGTTCTTACCTACTGTTAAATTCAGTTCCGAAACAAACCTTAAATGGTTGTGATCTATAGGCAGGTCTATAGGTATTATCTCTTTGTATTACTTTTTTACGTGAAAGAAATTATTTCTTTTAAAGTAATTTATGAATAGATATTAAATTTCAAAGATTTAAACAAAAAGTTCTGCAATTATTTTAATTATTTTAATTATTTTTTGAGTAATATCTTAGAAATTAAATTATTCTGATTAATAAGAAAATTTAGCTTAATCTATAACATAATTTTGGGTTCCACTTCATATCAAGATTTGAAGTGTATTTTTTCGTGATTATATCATTAACTGTTTTGGTCGGTAAAGAAGCGCTTTCGTGATTCATTAAGACATATCTGTAAGTTAAGATATATTATCTTAAATGTTAATATTTGTTAGTATTTTGTCTATTATTTATCAGATTAACTATTATCAAAAGATGTATTAACTGTTATGCATTATAATAAAAGTTATTTTAAGTTAGGGTCAAATTTTTTAAAACTACAGCTAAGTGTTGATGTTTTTATGTAGTTATTAGCGCAAAATATTTTATGCCTCGAAACTATTATTTAACATCAAATCAATAATATACTGAAAAGCGATCTATAGTATAGGCTTTTCCGTCGCTGTATATACAAAAGCATAGCCAAAGTAAATTAGTCGAATCGTGCATTTTTCATAACAGACTATAATTATTTAATTTTTGGGCTACACTTTGTTTTAAATAATTTAAACTGTCATAAACACTGTTTCGTAACAATCAAAGCATATTTAACCCACTTTTGTATTGAAGGAAAGCTTTATTTCACTTGAGCTAAGTTTTTAATTAAAATTTGAAGTTTTGTACAGTCATTAGAAGACACTTTATTGATATGAATTAAAATTTTGCTCAAATAATATTTCAAACACGAGGCAGTCCTTATACGATTGACCAAATTTAATCTTCAGTTTTTTCTTCATTATAAAATGGGTTAAATATGCTGATCAGGTATTAAAACAGGGTCTATCGCAGTTGTAGTTATGGTGAATAATTTGCTTCTTATTTTTGGAATGTGTTCACTGATTAATAGCTTTAAAAACACCTTTAATATTACGCATTCTTTAAACTCTTAAATTCATGATTGAAAAATGTTTCCCAAAATCTTATAAATTATATACTTTTGAGGCGTTAAATGCAAATCTTTGCATGAAAAATAAGGTTTTACTTGATTCGAGATTTTACTACTCCTTTAATTAATTTTCATCCAATCGATTTGTATGAATAATTGCTTAAATTTAACCTTTCAGTGATTTGAGTAAAGGATAAGCATGTTTTTAAACTACGATCTAGTCTTCAAATGTTTTCTCGACCTTTTATCTAATTTTTATCTACTTTATAAATATCGATCATTCCTCATGTTAATGATTAAAATTAGCTTAAAAATAACTTTTATTAAAATAGTTAACCTTTAATCGTAAATTATTCATAAAATAAAACATAATCTTTCGAATATTCAATAAATTTGATCGTAAAGCCTGTCTTTGACATTAATTAATGAAACGTAAACAACTTTTATTGAGTAAACCTTATATTTTACAAATACGGGCCTATAACTAATTCGTTTAACTATAAAACAATTTATTTATGTAATGAATGCTAATTTAAAGTCAAAGCTTAATCTATGAAACAATAAATTTATATGAGATAATCTACTTTTTATATTTAAAACTTACTTCACTTACGATTTATTGTTGTTTTTACATTCAGTTAAGATTTATTCCAACAGTGACTTCATTTACTTCATGATTAAAGAAATATTTGAAACAATTCTTCAAATCATTAAATAGTTGTGATGAAGGATTGGTTTAAATTAAAAGACAAACAAAAACTAATTACATTTCGGCAAACCTTTAATTCATAGTAAAATATTACAGGCCTTTGAATTTATTTGATTTTATGTGAATAGGAACAGAGTTTAATTAAGATTAGTTTATACTGTCAGCTAAATTAAAGTGTAATTAAGTAATACTCTTGAAGGCGATCTCAACTCAAGTATAAATTTTGTTTATATTTCTCGTATAACTAAATGATTAAAGAAATTCATTATTTAATAAATTGATTACAAAAAGATTTTATCATTTGTTTAGATTTGCAGATAATTCCCGAAATAGAGTCATTAATCAGAAAATTTGATTATTTTCACACTTTCTTATTATTTATTTGAAGCATTCATTACAGAAAATAATGATTGGCATGAAAATTAAAATTTTTAAAAACATATTATAAAAGTGGCCAACATTTTATAAAATCAAGTTCTAGTCATTCGATTCCTGGAGTGTGGAGAAAATGATCGCATTTTACTGTAGTCGTTATTATTATAGGAGAAAATAAATTATAAGTTATAAATTGTCTGAAAATAATCTTGAGTAACAATATATCATTCTAGCCTTTAAGTGAGCAGAGTCTGTATATCTTCATAAGAATGATATTAAGCTCAAGTAATATAAAAATATAATATTAATAACTTTTGCGAAACATTAATAATATTCAAATATGTGCAAAAAAATTAGTGAAATAATAACCGATTGAATTCTATTTTTAGCTTTTTTTGTTGCCATCATTTCTGAAGTTAATTATTTACAGGCAGTGAGAAATTCTTCTTCTAGAGAACTACAGGTATTCCAGTTATAAATAACTTAATAAATAAAATACGAAAAACTTGCGAAAACATATTTCATTCAAATAAGTTAACACCAATGCTTATCAAACGGTTTACTTTGCAGAGCCATTCTCTGGCTTATCACACGATTATATATATTCTCATAGTCTAATCTCAATTCGTTTGACTCTAAGGATCTGTAGACCGAAGTAAACTTTAGCACAGTTTAAAATTAACAGAACAAACAGAATTACCAGTAAGTGTATAAAACATTTTATAAAATAAAACTCATTCATATATCACTAAATTAGAATCACTTTTTCAAGTTAATGAGTGGCGAACCCGTCTTTCAGAACAAATGCTTACACAAGTAACTGATAATCGCAATAAACACTACTTAATCGTAATATTGGAATATATTCTATGATTGATAAATATTTGACCCGAAGGATTGTCTTATTACAGAATACTTCGAATCATATATTTAAGAATACTTTGATATATTGATTGATAGTATTTACATAAGAACCAGTTGAACCCATCATTCAATTAGCACTAAGTTCCTAGATAAAAGAGGTTTACCAATTATACCAATTAGTTTTCCAATTGAATGTCTTCACTTATAAATTAAATAATTAATTCTTTTTCGTATTCAGTACTTATGTGTAACACTGACACAAATTTAATATTTGAAAAAAATCTTTTTCAACGATTGATTATCTTTTGTCAAATTATTAACTTATGAGTTATTAATGTAGGCGTTTAGGTATAATGTGAACCTAATTAATAACTAAGAATTTGTTTACATTCAATTTTGGAATAGGCTTAAGTTTAAGAAAAATTATTTAATTGATGTATAGATAAGAGTTATCTTAATATGATTTCAACCTGTTATTAACCCTACAAACGAGTTTTTTATACTTTTCAAATATTAATATTAAATTATTTCTTTTTTTTCCTAACGTAAAACAAGATAATTATTTGACAAATTCATTCAATTTAATGTATTTCACTGTAATTTTAGTCCATATGATCAAAAATTAAATGCAAAAGTACAAAAAACTTTACTCTTTAATCTGAAACAAAGTTTGAATACAGTATATTAAATATCAAATATTGTTTCAAAGCTTCAAAATTTCTTCAGAACATTAATAAGTTTTTCAAACTTTTGAGAATGTAAACCTCTTTATCAAAAGTGAGTTATCTTTCTTTCACTTTAGTTTAAAATGCGTTTATTATTTATGCAATTTAGCCCTTCTGTCTGCCCTTTACAGAAATTTGCCTAAACTCACATCAAATCTATAAGAGCACTAATTTTATTTGAATACATCTTATTTCTAATCAGATGTGTTTACATTTCATTAAATCGTTTGATTTTAACCAAAAAAAAAATTGTAAAACCGTATAACAAATAACTAAAATTTTGGAAAACTAACTACAGTCTGAGCAGAAAATGTCGAGTCGAGAAAATTTTGGCACAGGTCTAGTTTAAACCTAAAAAATATAAGAAGTTTCAAATTAAGATTTTATCTCTATTTGTTTCCTTTTCTATGTGTTTGCTGTTATATTTTTATCTCTGCAAAAGCCCTTTCCTTTACTTTTCTTTAATAATTACTAATATTTTTTAGGCTTCAAAAACACGAAATTAATTAAAATCAATTGTTTTTAAGCTCTATAGATATGTGAATTATCTTTGTTTTTCATTAAAATTGTATGTAATTATAGTGAATGAATTGCAGAATTGCAAGAATTAATGAAATAATTACAGCATTTGTTGACTCATAAGTTTTATTTGAATAATGATTAGATTAATATCTTTAAACATCTTTTATAAATATAATAAAAGGACACACAATAAACATGACAGTTAACACATAAGTTATACAATGTTTTAAATAATTGAACTTAAATTAGTTAAAAATGGACAAATCATTGCAAAGACTATTTTACTTGATTTTACTAATGATGCCAACAGTGTTAAGTAATGCGCATCAGTTTGATTGGCAGTCATTAAAGCAAAGGCTTCATGTAATGAACAAACAAGTCTTCAACAGTGATTCTGATTTTTCTTGGTTTGCAAAAAAGAAAGACTATTACTATTGTGGAAAAAGAGACGTTAACTCGAAATTAGATGCTATCAGAGAAGATGTGAAGAGAGTGATGGCAACTCATGGTATCCCAGGATTAGTCGCTGGCATTAGTATTAAAGGAGAAAGTTTGTGGACAGAAGGATTCGGTTATTCAGATATTGAAAATGGCATAAAATGCAATTCTGAGACTTTGATGAGAATCGCGAGCATTAGTAAATCAATGACAAGCATTCTTGTGGCGCATTTGGTCGAATCAGGAAAATTAGATTGGGATCAACCTATTAATAATTATTTATCTGAAGATATTTTTCCTCTCAAAAAATGGGACGGCAAATATGTTAACATTACCCTACGTCTATTGATGTCTCATACAAGTGGTTTAAGAGATTTAAGTCTTAATGATTTGAGGTTATAAAACATTCTCATATTTGAAATATTGGCTAATTTTAAGCGCCCAACAAAAATATTTGAATTATTATTACTAATTGCTTAAAATAATCTGATATTAATTGAAAAGCTAATTATTTCAATGTCAAAAAATTGATTCTTTAAAAAAATTATTTAAAATTCAATTTTTTAAATTTAAGTTAAATTAAGTTTAATTGGCTTTAAATTAAGTTTAGACTTGAAATTAATTGATATAAATTTATAAATTAGCTCTATATCAGCTATCTTTCTATGTTTGGCGCAATACTTAAATACTCGCATGTTATTAAAAAATCAAAAACTTTAGGCAATAAATGAATTGTTTTTCATAATTGAAAGGTATCTCAACCTAACCACAGGAATTATCGATTACTTCAAAAACGCCACCGAATCACTGATAATGTTCAAGAACGATCCTCTAGTTTATGAACCTGGAACTCAATATTTATATTCAAATTTAGGCTTTGATTTGATAAGTGCTATAATAGAATCAGTTTTGGGCATTAATTTTGAAACAGCCATTATTAGTGTAATCTATAATGAACTCGGAATGACCACAACATTTCTGGAAAGGCCTGAAAACCTGTATCCAAACAGATCCAAATATTATGCGAAATTGTCAGCAAATAAAATAATAAATACTCCCATTCATGATGAGGTATTGATATGGATATTAAAAAGTGGCACTATTTTAGCATAATTTAAATAAATAAGTTAAAAAAATTATTGATTATTGAAATTACAGGTTATAGCTCGAAATAATTGGGGCGCAGGAGGCTTCTTATCGACGATTCCAGACTTAGTTAAATTCGGAAACATTATGTTATATAGTTTTAAGAATTATTTAAATGATAGTAAAGCGGGTTATTTGTCTTCTGAGACCGTAAGGGAATTATGGACTCCAACAAAAGCTGCAAATGTGGGGAATGGTATCTCTTATGGTAATCAATCAGATACTAACTTCATATAGTAATTAAAAACCTCACCTTTTATAGGTATGGGTTGGGCTATCACTAATTCATCTACATCTCAGTGCGCTTTTTGTGAACGATCAGAAATTAAGTCATTTGTTTGGCATAATGGAGGCCTATTAGGAGTTTCCACTATTTTGGTTATAGTTCCAGAACAAGAAATCATAGTCGCACTCATCAGCAATTTGGGAAATATTTCAGCAGAAATATATAATTTGGCTTTTTTAATAGCAACTAATTTTGCTTAATTCATATCTTTCAATCTTAATAATAATTATTATTATGACTTAATCTATTTTGTTAACTAAACCGTAACCTATTATGTATTCATTAATTGTGTAAATGACTGTAATTTATTTATTAACTTTTTGATTATTTATTAACTTTTTTGTTCAAAATCTCCGATTTGAGAGTTATCTAAAGATAATCAAAGTTATGCTTTTCATCGTGTTTGCAGTTTTATAAAATAAATTCTGGTCTAAAACTTTTTTACGGAACTTAAACAATAATTGTAATTATTATAAGTTAATAAAAGTGACTCAACAAACGATAGCTAAAGAGCGCAGCACTCTTTCCTTCCTTTCCTTGACTTGAGAGCATACAGTACTAACTGTTCAGTTCATCATAATTGAGATGACTTCAAATTACAACATATACTGGTGTATAATATTACTAAATAGTTATGTTATTAAAGTTGTTAATAAAAAAATTAAATACATCATCAATAAGAGCTGCACACACTTCGATACCAGAATCAGCAAATGCTGTTATAATAGGTAAAAAAATTATAAATGCATAAGAATTTCATTAAATTCTAACCCACACAACAGTACTTTTTAAATATTGCTAAACAAGTTCTTTTTCTATTTGTGGTTACGACAAACCAGGCGGAGGTGTTATTGGGCTGTCGACTGCTTATCATTTATGTGAGCGCGGATTCAAAAATGTTGTTGTACTCGAAAGACATAAAATAACAAGTGGAACAACTTGGCATACGGCTGGTATCCAACATAGTTTCATTATTTTTTTACATTAAACATTATAAGTTTGCTTTAGTTTTTATTAATAATCTTTGGAACAGAACTAAAAATATAGCAATTAATTAAATAGTATTGAATATAACTTGTTGTTTAACTTTTGACTCTTACTGAGGAAATGATAAAATCAATTGAAAAAGTTGTTAGAAGTTCTCTATTCACTGAATCAAATCATTCTGTCTTATATTCATAATAAAAACAGGTTGTGTTTGGCGATTACGCCCATCAGACACAGACATTGAGCTTTTAAATCACACGAGATATCTATTAAATGATCACTTAATCAGATATGATGGTATCGATAGCACGGGTTGGATCAATAACGGCGGCTTATTTCTGGCCCATTCAAGCGAACGGTTATCTGAATATAATAGACTTCACGGAATATCAAAGTATTACGGCATCGAAGCATATATGCTCGATAAGAAGGGTGTGAGTGATCTTCTCGGAAAACTCATTGAAGGCCAAGAGTCCAACTTAATCGGTGAGAT
>JAQGAM010000628.1:0-11806 GCA_034697665.1 Nanhermannia comitalis
CCCTTTAATATTTGGCTCTATGGAAGAAATCTCGAGACAGATTCTCTCGTTATTCCATACAAACAAATGTCATTCACTTTAATATTGATTACAATACCAGTACTATTTGGAATGTTAATGAATTGGCGATTACCCAAATACTCGCCTTATATAACAAAAGTAGGAGTTGTGGCCGGTTTCTCAATAATCATTGTTTGTCAGGTCTGCAGACATGTCCGCACAATATATGAAAATATAATAACATATAAATAATTCTTACTTTTGTCAGACACTAGAAGTGTTCATATTTCCAGATATATTCAATGACGTGCCTCTAAGCATATACATTGTGGACGGTGCCTTACCTTTTATAGGTCTGGCAGTCGGTTACTCGGCTTCAAGAACTTTGTGCCTTAACTCTCGTATTTCTAAAACAATTGCTGTTGAAATTGGCGTCAAGAATGTTGGGACCGCCATAACCATAGTTATGCTATCCTTTCCTTTTGAGGTAAATATTCTTAATAATTACAATAGAGTCAGAGAGCCTTGAAGTGTAGGGCTGGACAACTATTATAAAAGTATAATTAGTTCTAATATAACTTTCATTAATCATTTCAAAAAAATTTTCTATTCTAAAAAAACCCACAAAAAGTTCATTGAAAAAAAATATATAAATATTTGATCAAAATTTTGGTGTTTTATCAATGCTATTGTAAATGAAAGCATAAAACTTATTACAAATTTAATGTTATTTTTAGCAATTGCGTAAAACCATATTATTTCCATTTCTCTACACATTCTCTTCGTGGGCTGTTTTGATTATAGTAACTATTTATCTGAAATTATATCACAAATTCTTTGTGAAATCTTCAGAATTAATAAGAGATGAGGGAAGAAGTTCTATCTTTAAAAGATTGCTTAAACAGTTAAGTATTAACTAAAAATTCATAATTTGCCAACTATTTAAATAATAAAATTCATTTTCAGAGAAAATAAACCAATAATTATTGCAAACACGGAAAATGTGGACTCAGTTACGAAAAACATGAAATAGTTCTGTTATATCAAAACTTTCATAAAATACAGGAACTCTCGATTTGAAATGATATCGCATTTAATTTTTAATTAAAGTCGTCAAGTTATTGCTTGTGTAGTATATCTATTAAAAATGACGGCTAAAGTTTTAGGCAACAACTAAAACACTACTGCAAAATGAATAATACGGTTAATTTGAAGCATTTCAAGTTATTTTTACCTTTTTTTATAATTTTAATTTTATTAATGTAAATATTTATATGGAGTTACATATGATTGATAAGATACTACATTAACACTAACTCTTCAAAGTGATAAAATACAGGTATTATTATCTATTTTTGCATTAATCAATATGACTTATAACCAACTCAATGGATTTTTTTTTCATTAATAAGATAAGTTGTTCTTTAAGATAATAATCTTAAGAGGAAAACATTGTAATAAAGATAATTTCAACATAATATAATAGATATAGTATTTTTAAACTCCTTTATTTAATTGAATTCAAAAATATAAATATTAATTTTATATAAGCAGAGTGACAATTGAGTGACTCAATAAAACAAAAAATGTTGTTTACTCAAAAATTCAAATCAAGATTCCAAAGAAAAAGAAAGTTTTTGTATTCAATAACATTTCTTCTAATATGTCTGTATCCTCGAAACTCTTAAATGTAAAACTCAATGAAAATTTTGCCCTTTTCTTTTCGTCAACTTTATAGGCTTTTATCAATGATTTTTTAGCTCTGAAGTTCGATATTGTTTTTAAATCATGCGGTTTAGTCTCTTGGTAGCGCATACACAAAGGCCCGCAAGAAAAAAATAATTTCTGATTTAAAAAAATAATGATTTAAAGTGAATCCAATTCTCAGAATTATACAAGAAATAGTAAGCATATCGAATACATTCTATAAAAATCTATTATTCCTCTTCCCTTTAGAAAACATGAAATTCAAATATCTCTATCAATTTTTAAGTATAAAATTTTTGTTTTATTCAGTCATTTAATTGTCATTCTGTAGTTGCGAAATGTTTATGCCTGACTAAAAATTGGGGCAAAAAGATTAATCTAAATCTAAATCTATTAATCTAGATTAATCTAAAATGTTGCTATTCATAATTTTGACTTCAATAGTAATTTGTAAAGTTTAAAAACTTAAAAAAATTCATTTTTATTCAATAAAGATTAAATTTTAATTCCGAAAGATCCCACTTTTTGCTATTTTATGTCCAATATTACAACAGATTTGAGTGCCTCTCATCACTTTATTGATGTTTTTATGCCAAAAGTTTAAGGTGAGTTCAAATTAATTGATTTTGCTTTATATGATTTAATATTTAGGACTATTAAGTAGATCTTTAAAATCATTTTCTGTTGACTTTGTCTCTTATGTTTTTGTTTGTATTACAAAGAATAGTTTAACGTTTGATTAAAAAATTTTCTTAAGTTTCAATGTATTTTCCAATGACTAATTAAACTTTATTAAGGAGTTTGAAAATAGTTTTGATAATAACGTATTACTTAACGAAATCAAAATAATTAAATGAAATTCAATAGAAATGAAAGCGAAACAGAAAAACCATAAGATTAAATGTTACTCCAAGTGATACTCATACTCTGCTCATACGGTATTATTAAAAATTAATTTTAATCGAATAACAGAATTTGATTATTAAAATAATATTTTAATTTATACTAAAAATTATTAATCATCATTAAATTTCAAGTGTTTTTCTTTAGGTACAGATAATGTTTTTAAAAACAATAGTGAATAGTTTTGAATTATTTCTCTCGTACAGGGAAGAAGGTAAGGGTCTCTCTTTGGCCTAATACATGACATCAAAAATTGCATTCTTAAAGTTTCAATATATTTGAATGAACACTAATTTACTATTAGCCAAAAACAAATACAAATATGTTATTATCAATATTCTAAGCTTGAAATCACCTTTAATTTAAATTATTTTTAAATTATTAAATCTTTAGCTCTCCGACAAAAATAATTCTTGAATTTCCAGTTAATTGAATCCTATTCTCAATAATCTTACAAAAAACTATTCCCTTTCTCGAAGAGCACTGCTCACCAACAAGTTGATCTGTTTTAATACCATATTCATCATATTGTCTCTTCCAATAAGGCGCCAGTACTGTATGTGCAGAACCAGTTACTGGATCTTCATTTATTCCAACCCATGGAGCGAAATAACGAGATAAAAAGTGCACTCTTTTTACATCATCTGACTTTTGTGTAACAATAACTCCTCGAACTATACCATTAGTCTCTATTTTTAGTAATTGATCAAAATTAGGGGAAACCTTATAAATAAGATTATCTTTTTCAGGATTATCTTTCAGTCGTAATAAAAGCTTTTTAGTTCCAGACGAGTATTGAATATCTTGTATATAATCTACTTCTAGTTTAGGACCCAATATATTTCTTATCAAGTCTTCAACCCATAAATTATTGTTTTTATTGAGTGGAACGCAATCATTAGACGGAAAATTAAGAGAAATTGAATTTTGATCCCCACTAATCATAGCCTCGAGAATCCCCTTATATTTGGTCTCAAAAATTACTTTATTAGAAGTGTTTTCACTATTATTTGAAGTTTGTTTTGTTCGCTCAAATAAGACCGAAGCAGTTGCGAGTGTCGCGTGTCCACAAAGCTCTACTTCATTAGTTGGTGTAAACCATCTTAATGTATAACTTGTTGGATCAACTTTTGGGTGACTTTTATTCCATGCTTTGGCTACAAAAGCAGTTTCACTTATATTCATTTCTGAAGCTATTTTCTGTTTGATTTCATCTGTTATGTCGTCCTATAGTAAAGTAAAAGTCAATACAATATTAAAATTCGATTGAATAATAATCTAATAATCTATTGGAGAAAAATGGATTCTTTCTTTTGCTTTAAAATTTTAAAAACTGACATCATATTGAAGAATACAAACGGCGGCTGCATTTCCAGTAAATGGTTGGTTATTATGCAAAGTGAATGCATCGACAATATATAATGGCAATTGCATTGCTGTTTATTGTTTTTTTTGTGAATTCAAATTAAACTATAGAAATGAAAAACACATTCAACATACAAATATAAAACTCTGTTGCAAACAATTATGGCATTGATTATCTAGTATTCTCATTGGAAGTCTTTATACATCTATTAATATCTTATCGGAAGTTTTCAAGGATTTTTTGATGATAATTTTAACTAAATTTCAAAGAATTGTTTTTATTATGATAATTAAAGTGATTAAATATAATATATTACTCCTGATTCAGTCGAATTCAATTATTTTTGTTGATCTTAAAGTTCTTCAATCATTTGGTGATTCCCTTATTCCCTGAAAAATGATTTGTTCTTTGAATTGTTTATAAAATTTATTGAACATTAAAAAAAATTTTAAAATTTATTTGTATGAACTCTTAAATCATATCAATACAATAATAATGGTTATCAGATAAAATTGTACAGTACGGTACACATGTTTGGTCATTATTGCATTTAACATTGTAAAATATGTAAAATTGGACATTATACAATTAATAAAAAAATATTTTATTTACACGTTTAAAACTCATTAAAAACATTGTATCCACTTTTTCATTAGCAGCAAACCTTTTAGCTCAACCCAGAATTTGAATCTCAGACTTCATATAGAATCTTATTATTTATTTATAGTTAGTATTCTACAAAATAACTATAGCATAAAGCCTATAATTTCTACGAATAGCTGTAAAAGTTTTTGATAAGAATGTAAAAGAGAATCAAACTTATTCAGTGAACTTCTCATATTTAATTCACTTTAGACACTTTCATTGTGTTATACAAGTAATAAAGCTCAAGACAATATAGTCAAGAGTCTTAGGTTTTCACGGAGAGACAGAAATGATAGGCTGGCTCGGGTTAAAATACTGTGTAGGTGGCCTAAAAAACTTGATAAAATCATAATTTGAAACGAACCTGAATGTACTGATGTAAAAAAAATTGCTATACACAGCGATGTACAAAAGGTGTCCGAAGTAATCCCTCACCAAGAAAATTCAAAACTGAAAATGTATTTCTTAGTTAATCCTTTGCTTTTATGTTTAAAAAATAATAATTTTTGCTCACTTTGACTTCGACTAAAATTCTTTTAAATTAATTAAAATTAGAATCTTTTCAAAAGTCTGTAGAATTTATTTATGCCTAATATATACAGTGTATTGCCTAATATTGCATATAAACTTATTTACAAGAGTAACAAAATTGCTGAATTTTAATATAATTTTCATAAATGCTTTTCCCAAAAAAAATTGTTTTAGAAACCCCCTCAGGTTACAAGACTGAGATTTTTTTAACCAGGTCGAACTAAACGATCAAATCAGATAGAGTTGATTTCATTCTTCAATTTATAATCAGATTCATCTAAACTTATAATTACTATATTTTTGTCATTTTTCCTAAAAAATAAATAAATAGAATTACTGTAATGTTTAATCATTATAAATAATCAGACTGACCACATCTCAAGCAACTCGCGTGATTCACACGCATTGAGAGGTCCGTCTCACATCTCCCGCATGGGCTATTTGCGTGAGTTTTAAGTATACTATTATGTGAAACTGACGAAAAATCTTAAATTGTACGATATTTTTGAAAAAATACTCAAAAATTAGTTTTTAATGAAATAATTTTGTTAATATTCTTTAAAAATTTAGTCAAATAAAGTGACTGAACCCCCTTTTATATTAAAATCTCACGCAAGTGGGCCAAACTGAGATGGTCAGCCTGTTAATAATGAAGAACATAGGCTCAGACTTAGACTAGGCTCCAAACTCTGCTATAGGAACCTTTTTGAGTATGAAGCTCCTGTTCAAACTCTGAGAGATTCGAGTCTAGCCTCTAAAGTTTCGAGCCTATGCTCTTTATTAATTATTAATATACAGGTATATTCTAATTTATAAGCATATTGTTGCTGAAAATCAAGTTCATTGGAAATATCTCTAATATAAAGTGAAAGATTTTGTATAATTTGTAAATTATGATTGAAGACTACCAAATATGCTTGGCTAACACTAATGTCGCTCTAAATTTGAGTGAATCAAAATAATTTATCATATTAGTAGCGACACAGTGTCGATAAAGCGAAGAGTGATCTACAATCAAAATTTACAGACCAGACAACAATCTGTACAATTATACAGTTTCTTATTTCAAATAAACACTATTTATTGACTTAAAATAGATCTATAATTACTTTTTCAACAATTTCTTAGCGAACGAATTCCTGTTGTTATTTTTGACAAATTCCGATGGTTTCAAGCAAAACATTTGACTCGAACGATGAAAAATTGTTGCAATTATTAAAATACCCAATGATGAAAACGCATAAAGAAAAGGGAAGAGCCATGCCTTTCGCAATTGCTATTTGTATTAAGGAAAAGATTATCTCATTCATTGTATTCATTGATAGCATTATGGATATTAATGAAATTAACAAATAAAAACTTTATTTGAAAGCAAAGGTTAGCGATTCTATAAAATCAAAGTTTTAGCTAAAGTGCTAACAAAAGGAAAAAAAATAGGATTTGTTTTGATGCCTTGATGTTTTGATACAATGTATAAACTCTTAAGCAAATGTATAATTTTGTTTTTCCTCAATAATAACTATTGAAAATTATTACAATAGTTTGTTTGATGCGATCATCGGTCTATTTTTTTGTATTTTTTAAAATTTTTGAAGGCTTAAAATTAAGAAACAAAATAATACTTTTTTTTAAAAATGCACATAACATTTAAAAGCTCTATAATTATGATGATATCAAAAATATACCTCAAATGGAAATGAAAGTGAAACTATTGTGAGCGCTGTTCCCACATTTTTAATACCGATCTCTATGGCTATAGTCCTGCTAATACGTGGTTTGAGACAGAAAATGCTGGCAATTATATAACCCAATGCCAAACCAATTATAGGCAATACAAAGTCAGCCACATATAAGCGTATCGGAACACCATTGAATATATCAGGAAATATAAAAATTTCAAGAGTCTGACATAATAGAACTATTGCAAGTCCGGCTATAACTCCAGCCTTAAAAAAATAATACCTGTAATGCTTTTATTCAGATTTAAAATCAATTGATTTAATATTACTTTTGTTATATAAGGTGTGAATTTTGGTAATTTCCAGTTCAAGAGCATTCCAAAAACTACAGGTATTGTAATAACTATTAGAGTAAATGACATTTGAAAGTATGGAATCACAAGTAAATCAGTTTCCAAACTTCTTCCATAAAGCCATACATTCAATGGCATCATTAGCAGAGCCACTACTGTTGAAATTGATGTCATTGTTATACTATTAGCAGATAAAAAGTTAACTTAAACTAAAGCCCAGAAATCAAAATACCTATACCTGAGAGAAAGATCTCCATCGCATAAATATGTGAATATGTTTGATGTGACGCCTCCTGATTTTTAAAAATAGTAAAACAATGTATAGGACACTATTGCTTGTAAAAGAAAATTAAGAAATTTATAGCAATTTGTTGAACCTGGACTGCAGGCCAATACAAGAAGACCTGTAGCGTGAAGCGGATCCAAGTTTAGTGAATGTATGAGACAGTATGACGAAAATGGTAAGAAAATAAATTGAGCTATTAGTCCAACGATTACGCCTAAGGGTCTTCTTAAGTGATTCAAAACCTATTATGAAAAATTAAATTTTCAATTATGAATACGAGTATTTAAAATACTAACGAGCAGTGTGTAAGTGATCGTAAGAATATTAAAATTTGAGAATTTTTGGCATAAATAAAACAAAAACTTTGAGGTTGTAAACAAAAATATCTATATTAAATGATTGGGTTATATTATTTATTTTTGATGCCTTTAAACTAGTACTCTATGAATCAAATATATATAATACCATAAATATTATTAATATATATATAATACATGTATTTCATTCATAGAGTACTAGTTTAAAGTCACCAAAAATAAATTAATCTAAAAATACGTATAATTAACTTGATTTTAAAAATTGAGAAAACTTAATGCACATTAATTCGTATAAAAAATTGAAATAAAAACTCACTTCTTCTAAAGTAACAGAACATCCCATCGCAAACATAACGCATATTAACAATATTACAATAAGTATATCATGAGTTTGTTTCAATATTGCCGTTACGATTGAAGTTGATTGTGATGTTTCGTTAATTGTACCGTTAATTAGGTTTAACAGTAAAATAGTTTCATTATTAATAATAAAATTTGATTCTGTTGTCATGATTTCAATATACAGGTTCAGTAGTTTATAACAAAGCTCTTCTTAATTGTATTATTCAATTGTAATACTAAAGTTTCATTAAGAAAAGCAAAGAGCGGTGTTTGTACTCCAAAAGAAAATGCCAAATAGTAATTATCTTTTAAAACTTTTATATTATTTGAAAAAATCGCCTGCACTTGAATTGGAGGTCGAATGAGGTCTGAAATACGAAAAAATGTGAATTTATAATAAAACTCATTTTATCGCAGAATTTTAGCACTTTTCAGAGAAAAACTATTATTTTGTATCAAAAAATCCAATTAATTGATTAAAGAGTTATCCTAACTAATGAAACTGGTTTTATAATATAAGGAATACTCAACACTCAGATGAGACTTTTTTTTATCGAAATTAAAATTTCATTTCGATTTACAAATAACACTAAAACTTTAAAATTTAATGCAAAAAATTTCCTTAAAACTGATTTCTTAATGAGTTACAAGTATTGGCGATAAGCAAACTACGGGTTTATACTAACTTTGTAAACATTTGTTACAAATATTTAATGTTATCATTAATTCCCTCAAATTTTTGAGAATTTTCTTTCAGAGTTTGATTCACTATTCTAAGAATAAAAAAGTCTTTGCCCTTAAATATAAATTAACATTAGTTGGGTTTGACATTTCCATGAAAAGAAAATGCATTAAAAAGTAATATATTAAAAATGCTAATGAAAAACTTAAATTCAATTAATCAATTATATCCTAACAACTAATACATTAAGATCTTAAAGTAAATGTTAATAAATATTATTTACCTTTTAAATAAAGTGGAAAAGAGCTGGTTTAAAAAGTTTTGAACATTTATTTGAGAAACTTTTACTAAATTAAATCTCAAATGAACTGATCTTGAAATGAACACAGTCTTAGAATATTGAAGTGAATTGTTAAATAACTTTTTATTTATTTACAAGACAAGCAAATATACCAAGCAAAGCTTATCATAATTTCCTCAATTAATAAATAACCAATGACCTAATGAACAACCTATTTAACGGATAAATTTTCTAAGATTTACTCACCGGTACTCTTCCACAGTAATACAGTACAGAGATCTCTGTTTATATAGATATTGACTTTAAAACTTAATATGTGGTCTACATATATATGTATATCCCATAAGACAAATAAATTGTATATTAGAATAATATCTTTTTAACCTTATTTGACTAGAATTCACTATTTTTTTTAAAAATTTTCGCTTTAAAAATCAATTACTTGACAACTAATAAATCTAAAGTTATTTTTGAGGGATTGAGAAAAGTTGCATCGAATCATATCAATAAACTAAATACATTGTTAAACAGCTATTTATTCTCATATTTTTCGGGACTAATGACAGCTCAAATTTAGTTTGATATATATATTAGTCTAGATTTGAAAAATGATATCTTTGATTATTTTAATAATTAACTTAATCGTTATTAAGATAGTAAATTTATTACTGCTTTATCATTATTGCGATTATTGCATTTCAAGAAATGATTAAACATCTAATACAATGTCATATTTAATAATTTGTTTTATTTAATTAATTTTCAATGTCTTTTTACATTTTTGTTTTATGATTAATTTGCAATTCTGTCTGCAATAGTTATTCTGAAATCAGCATTCTTTTGAGCCTTGAAATTATTAAAAGATCGCAAAAAGGTTAATGATTATCTTCAAAGGGATTCGTTTCCTTTTGTCTATTATCAGCTATTTATTTATTTAATCAGATTTAAATCAATTTCAAATCAAATGAGGCGCAAAACTAGTTCGGATTTTTTGTTTTGTTCAAAGACATAACTCCTTGTTATCAGATTTCTGAAGGTTTCCAGAATTTTATTGCATTATATTTCTGTAAAAGAATTCACCGTTAAATAGGTATACTGTACTTTCCCATAATAAATCATTTTCAAATTAGAGCGAAAAATAGCTTTCACTGAAATCTGTCTTTAAACCTTATGGTAGAAAAATAATTTTTTTTCCTCATTCAGTTGAATAAAGACTATCCGATTCACTATAAAAGCTTTCAATTTCAATGTTATTTCTTTAATCATTTGCTTATGAATTATTAAAAAACATTTAAAATCTTATATTTGAGAGATAATTAGTGTCATATTTTATGAATTACATAAGTTAGAAGCAAATTATTTGAATAATTTATGTTAAATTAATCAATAATTAACTGAGGGCTTGGATTTTAAAAATTTAAAAATTCATTTCACGTTTCTATACATAAGAGTTTTTATCATTAATCAATAATCAGGGATTTAGATAACAAATAATCTTAGAATAATTATCAATGTCTTTGTTTTAATAATTAAGTCATGGAATATGATATCTAAACCATTATTAATTTAATTTAATGATTAAATGACAAATTTTGTAGTTATTGAAGAAAGTCTTTGCTTCTATTTATAATGTATGAACATTTCATTACTAAAACTTTTGACTTTTTATTATTCCATATAAATGTAGTACAGGTACAGGTAATATAACTTTCTTAATACAAGTAAGAATTTATAGAAATGCTATTTTCCGATGGATACTAAATTTTAAGGTTTTTGAAAAAATAATAGCAACAGCAAACTTGAAAACTTATAAATAACTTAATTATAAGCTTAAAAGAAATCTTTTTAACTTAATGTAAGTGAAGTTGTAATTAATTGAGAAGTCTTTGAATAACTTAATAATTTTTCTTTTTGTTATATATCAACTAAAAAGTGCATAATTTAATGCTTTGGAAAAAATTTTATCCACTTTCTTATCATTTACAGTGAACGTGAATAAATCCTTGGATTCTATTATGAAATAAGTTATATAATTAACAAATTTTTTGGATTATAAATGAATTTTTCAGCTTAATTATGCGGAAGTTTTTGAAAACAAATTCATAACAGATTTATAAGAGCATGCATTCAAAAAATGCGATTTTAGAGCCATTGATATCAGTATTTTAATAGATTTTTCATACAAAAACTAATAAAAACCTAACCTAACCTAAACTTTTATAACTTTCCCTATTCTTGTTCAATAACTTCTTTATTGTTTTCTGGTATTTAAATTGAAGCGTGCCTTTGATGTGTGTGAACACAGCACTACTTTGAAATGATTTGAATACTGGTTAACATTGATATGACTTTATTTATTCACACAAAATAATAATTACAATAACTATAATTATAAGCACATAATGAGAGATGTGATAGCTATAAATAGTGAGCGGCTGTCACTTTAGGGAGAGGATGCTATTACTTTGAGGAGAGGGTCCTCACTGTATAATGAGCTGAGAAGAGACGTGAACAGCGTAAGAGCTGGTCATCACCTGCGAAATGAATGTAGAAAATGTGGGCTTTTATACTAAATTGAAGGACTAGTTTGAGGGCAACTAATCTGTTAGTAATTGTAGTGATGATTAGGCATAAGTATGAGTGTGTGTATCGGATGATGTGTTAATTCAAGGATAGCGTCAAAGATGACTGAAT